>SNQJ01S0192307.1:0-14677 GCA_010110895.2 Picea sitchensis
CCACGAAGAAGAGTTATGGGGGACTAATCTCCACTAGGTAGGGTATGGCAGGAGGCTAAGTGTCTAGGCCTAGGGGCTAATCTAGAGGGCTTACCTCTAAGGGAATAATATTTTATTATTATTTCCCAAAGGTTATGGTTGACATAAGCCATATTGTCCTAAGTTCCTAGGGAAAAGGGAACGAGTGCTAAGTGGAACTCATGCGGTTCCAGGAAGACATGTGTCAACCTGGGTGCATGCAATTTATAGCAGGGAAATCCATCTCGTTGGGGGTTCTATTCCCACTCTGGCGTTGTTTCCATCCTTGTGTCTGGACCATTTTTGAGTTTCCTGATGACCCTTATTGTTCTCTGAAAGTCTATCACCTTCCCGATTGACCAAGGATTTCACGCATTGAACCAGTTCTCCAACATCATCACCTATGTATCTAGTACACACCTTTGGAATCCTGCAGTCGTACTTAAGTTATCTCGTGTGTCTCATGTGAAGCTCGATGCATTTGTATGCACCTGAGTCGTGTTGTGTCTTAGCGTTAATTTTTTTCCATTTTTAGTGTCCATGACCATTTTCTGTTGTTGTCATCACCCGTGTGTAGCTTAATGTTGTTTCTTGTTGCTTAGGAGCTGAATTGAAGAAGTAGGTTGTCAGGCCTGTGAGAAACTCTCCCAAGTGAGAGAGTTTGTTGGGAAGTGATTTCTCCTGGAAGGGAATCCTGTAGAAGTTACGGTACTCTGAGACTTCTAGTCCAGCCTGTTGTTGAAGCCCAAGGTAAGGGAGGTGTAGTAGTCGGTGGACTTGTATTAGTGAAGGTGTACCCTCCTCAGGTGGAGCAGGCATGTGGGGAATGAGGGTCTATGGGTTGTGGGTGTAATTGGATCCTGGGATAAAAGATCCTTCCTATTGTTCTCTGCAACTTCCTTGCTGTCCTTGCCAAGCCTAGAATTCCCTTGTTCGGTGGAGTTTAGTCCCGTCTCGGGGGTGACCAATGTTGAGCGTGATGAGCAGTGTGGTCTAAGGCTGGGAGGTTCCTAGAAGGTATGCACGCATTTAGTGGTCATCTATTGAAATATAAGTATTGGTTATGTGTTCGTTGTATGTTGTGTATTTGTATTTGCATTATAATTAATGAGTAATGCCTATATATATATGTTGCATGTATGTGTTAAATGTTTCTTTCGAATGAACATGTGTATGAGTAGAGTATTGACGTCTGTTTAATTGCATTAGATAGATATATATTTATAAGTGTGAATACCAGATGTTATCTCTATCTTCCGGTTAAGTTTTATATGTGATTATTTCCGCAAAGTTACTCAGTGGCATGGCCTGACCTGTTGTTTAAGGTTGGTAATGTCACAGAAATGGTATCAGAGCAGTAAAGGAAAGGTTAAGGTTGTTTGGGTAGCGTTACCCGATAGGGGTTGGTGGTCGGGGATGTTACAAATTGGCCATTACTTTTAGCTCAAAACTCATAATTGGGAAAAAAAAATGGTCATTGGAAAGGTATTGAGGAGAAGACATCCATCAACCCAGAATATTGATTTGAGTATTGAAATTGTAGTCAACTAAAACTAATATGATTGGTGGCCATTAAAGAGAAAAAAAAAATTGCATTATTTTTCCAAAACTATGTGTGTGTATTTTTTCCTAACAAAAAATTATTTGCATGCACATTTTCTTGTAAAATTTAGAGGTATGGGAAGGTAGTTGGGTTCTTGTATAATAACTATAGTCATGGAGGATTCCAAAGGTTCCTACAGTCATGAAGAGGAGGTCATAGGTATACATGTCAGAATGGAAAATGTTGATATAGATTCCAATGGAAGAATAGACAAGCATGAGCCTATAAATATGAGAAGTTTGCAGAGAGAAGTGAAGATTTATAGGGAAGATAATAAGAATATCATGAAATCTCAAGAAGAGATACTTTAGATCTTGAATATGTTTTAGAGGGAATTATAGGCATTCAAGGAGTATGAGAAGGCACCATCATTCCATAGAGAAATTCGCTAGGAGATCTCATGCAAGTTCAGGGCCAGGGAGAATCCCAAGTGTGTCTCATGTCAGGAGGTAGAGGTGAATGTTCGAGGCATACATATTGCAAGGTGAACTCATGAAAATAAATCCATCAGATTTCAATGGTGATTAGAGGAAGGGAAAAGAGGTTGAGGCATGGATGTTGGAAAGAAAGAAATATTTCTAGTTGTGTGACTATCCCTCAAGAGTAGAAACAAGAATTGCAACCTACCACTTGAAAGGAAAGGTAGTCATGTGGTGGGATCATCTTAAGCAAGCCAAACACCTTGATGAGAGAAAGGTATCATGGAGGAAGTTCAAAGGATATTTCCAAGAGAAATATTTTTCTGAGCATTATTGTGAAAGAAATATGAAATATTTTCTTTGAACTCAAGTTGGGAAGCATGACAATGGATGAATACAAGAAGAGGTTCTTTGAGTTACTGAAGTATGCGGGCTTCATAAAGGATGAATAGGTAAAAATACAAAGGTTTTTGAGTGGGTTATCTTCCTTCTACAATGACAAGATACATTTTAATAACCCTAGGACTTTGGAGGAGATCATTCTTCCAAAAATATTGGAATTACAAGATGAAAGGAAAGAGGCATCAAAGTCATAAAGGTTTTAAGCCACCCTTTTTCAAGAGAAACTCACAATCAAATCAACAAGGTGAGTCAACCCAACATGAGCCCAAGATGGAAGATTCATTTGGGAAAAGGCCAAGGTAGCATCCTATACAATTTTTGGGATGTGGGGAAACATTCATGAGGATGAAACAATCAAATATATGGGAGGAAACATGCCAATGATATATGCATATTTGGACAATAAGAAAGCAAAATATCAATCCCCCGTGATCAAAGTGGAAGGTGGAAAACGGAAGGGTTTTTCAGGTGGAACCAGTACAAATCCTGGACTAGAAATTCAAAGTGCTCGGGAATAAAGCAATCATCCTGGTAAAGGTCCAATGGACTGCTGGCATCCCATTTTTCCATGATTTGATACCTCTTTTTCCCACTACCATCCTTATTTATAAATGAACCTGGCCATATTATTATATATTTCCATGCTCTTAAGCTCAAAACCCACTCAACAAGCAAAGGTAATTGTTTCTCATTTTATCATATTTCCTAAATTCTTAGTGAATTAAAATTATTTTTTAAACTAACCTTTATAATGAAGAATTTATCAATTCAGTTCCTCTACCCCTAGTGTTCTTTCGGTACCTAAGTTCGGTTGTTAACATATGTGTGGGAGCTCAAATGGAAAACGACCATCTAGGTTTTGAATATCTAGATGTCAGCATGGTGTGTGTCCATTTGGTTCATGCACAGGTCACACATGGAAGTCTCTAGTTGTGATCAAGGGTTTTCAGTCAAAAAAATGTGCCAAATTAGAAACAGTCAACTTCCGATGATATTTACAGGCAAATGAAGAATAATCTGACAATTCTAGAATATGGGTTTTGTGTAGGATGGTCTAAGTTAAGTCCCAAGTGGGAATTTTTGTGAAATTTGGCACGGTTAGGAAGATATGAAGGTTTTTCGTAATTTGGGTTTGCCCATATTTATGTTGCGGCCCATTTTCAAGATGTTCAATGAATTATAGTTCATATCTTTGGTTATGGAAGGCTCCACGAATAGCATGTGACGTCAAGACATGATTCGGTTCACTCTTGTAATTACTAAGTATGTTTAGATGGTTGTATCAAATTGAAGGTATTTCGATTCATTGAGATAATGACTATTATTGAAACTCTAGTATGCGCAATTGAAGGATCTCCCTCATATTTGGATATAGAGGCCTTCCTATAGAACAATATTCTTTGTAATGTATTGAAAATGGAAAAACTTATGGTAATGTCTAATTGAATCTATGGGAATCATCACGATTTGTTGTTAATTTTCATTTGCAACATGATTTTATGGATTGAGATTCATGTTGTAACTTGGAAACTATGTTTTTAATACAAAACATCAGTTCTAATCAATGGTGTTCTTTTGATATCCTTACTGTAATTTTTTAATCTCGCTACTAGATGGAAATGGCCCACCATCTGGGATGCGTAATTATTCTATATTTTTATCAGATAGCTTAATATTTGTGCTTTGATTCTATCTTATAGAGTTAGAGTATGAATTGCAGATCTAAGTATAAGGTTTTTGGTTTATAATCTGAACCATTTTATGGGTAATTTAATATGTAGCTTGTTTTGTAAGCTATATTTTGTTTTGTCTTTGAAGATAATCACATTAACCATTTATTACTTCTCATGGAAAAGTGTTTTAACTTTATATGATTTGTTGTTTCATTAATTACATTTCCTTTCTATCAATACAAATTTACAGAGTTGTGGTTTGATTGCAATTATTGGTTTTCTCAAAGAATTGATTCAATCACTGATATGAAATACAAGAACGACCATAAGCATAAAGAATGTATTTTGCGCCCTTCTATGAGAACAAATCTTGAGAAACTGGTAATTGTTTTCATTATGATTTCTATAACTTTGTCATGAGAAAATGAATATGTTAAGATGAATGATGAGATTTATTCTGAGCCACATTTTCACGTAGATGAGATATCTGGATGCAAAAGTAAGACACTACCATATATAGACTTTTCATACTTAATATATCAATTGTGAATGAAAGTGTAAAAGAGTTAGTGTTGATTGAGTGTGTTCCATGGATTTTACTCTTGAGTTGGTAACTTCACTATTATATATATAGCTCACACAATAGGATTTGAGTAACCTTTTTTCTAACTGATTCGAATGTTGGCTTGGGTAAGAATTTTTTTTCTTTTATATTTAGATAACATATTATATTTAGTTGTGCACAGTAACTGGAAATATATTTTATTCAAATCTAACCTCACATATGGTAGCATGAACACTTCAATTAGTAAGTGAAAAATTGCACTTTGGACCTTGGAAGGGGATTTGGAACAGAGAACTAGTCAATGGCCTTGGAATTTGGATTGTATATCAGTGTTTTAATTCTTTTCATGTACAGACAGTTTAAACACCCATTGACTGATAATTAAGAAGACAACATATCATAAATATGTTCATGTGTAGGTCAGTGACCTAGACATGACATACAGTGCCATTGATTTCTTCTCATGCTTAAGAGTATTCATGTGGACAAAGTGAAGTTGTCTAAGATTTATTTCTCATTAGATTATTTTTGTTTGATTGGATTTTTGTTTAAGATTGGATTTCAGTGTGATTTAATTGTCTCCTGAGAAGTTAGAATAGTTTATACTTCCATATTTTACTTCCACACTACGTATACAACTCACAAGTTTATGAACCGTATTGACAAGTAAAGGGATTATTAATGACAATTTTGTGACCCAACATTTTTGGCGCCATTTGCTAGCAGGAAAAACCCCCCTTTAACTACACCAGGGTTCAAAATGTAGGCAGGTCGATTAACCATATAAAAGATAACTAATTCTCTATACTACCCCAAACATACCAAAACTAATATAAGGAAATGAAAGAGAAAGGATATCGGGTAACTATACCTCTAATCCCATGTCTAGTGATGACCTCCTCGTGCTTGGAAGTTCCATTGACTGCAGGCCTCCTCCTAGGGCTGATCTGCATCCAAAGATTGACAAACAGAGAACTATAAGCATGTTATTCCATATATAAGTTAGGGTTAGATGTTAGAATTTCAAGAATAAATCAATAAAAGTATTCAAGACACCATCATTTGGGAAAGGGAAATGTAATTATTTTATTCATAACACAAATTTTATACCTTTACAATCTAATTCGAACATCATTCCACGAACCTAGTCTGGGATCATCTTCACCATGCTCCAAGTGCACCTTGTATGAACTTCTTCTCTCAAACTTATGATATTTTCTATGGAATTGAATGGGTTAAATGGAGGAATAAGGGACTAATGAGGGAATGTTGAGGCAATTTCTCACAAAAGGCAACAACGTCTTGGGCAAGGAGGGGAAGTGAAATCAAGTAGAATTTCACTATTCCTATGCTTAGATGTGAAATGAGACCCAAAAACCTCCTTTTATATGACAAAAGGATGGTTATTTGGTTGGATGATGGGATATAGCAGGTGGATTTAGTTGGGAAAATTCCAATAGCCCGTAAATTTCAACAAATTCCTTGCAACTTTTTATTTTTTGAAACTTTTGCAAGTATATGCGGGTTGTAATGGTGCAGCATGTGTATGTACACGAGCTATAGTGGTGCATCAAGCATATGTATGTGGGCAGTAATGGTGCAGGGTGCGTACATTTTCTAAAAAAATGTTTTTTAAGAAGATTTTCTCAGCAGTGCTTTGGAAAAAAATGCAAGTAAGAGGGCCAAGGCCATGTATGCATATGTAGATCAATTTAGGTCTATAATAGATGCCCCCTAATGTGTGAGGCTAGAAGAATAACTGATGGCCGAAATACATTACAATATCTTCACCAATGTACGAAATCGAGTGAGCCTGGGACCAGAGTTCAGGAGGTGGCATATGCAAAATAAAAATTGTCTCTCTAAGGCGGGCATACCCATGCTCGGGATAAAATAAATCATGGTTTATAATCAAATACACTGCAGATCCATGTCATATAACTATATAAAGTGTATCCGCAATAAATACACCGTGGATCTACATCTCAAAATCAATCAAAGATATGCAAATATAGTATCCATATTCAAGAAGCCAGTAACACCCGATGGCTAGAGATGATTCCTTCAAAGATTGAGCAACAAATTAAAGCTCTTAAAAACTCAAGTAGGAGTACTATAGGAGTGTATAACTCACTACCTTGAGGTCTTCAATGGCTCGTCGGGAAAATACATGAGGATATCGATGATCAGGCAGAGAACTTTGTCAATTTTGAATCAGGACCTGACTGGACTCTCGGGATGGCCAACTCATGAGGTCAAGAGACAAACTGTAGAAAGGCCGACTTAGGTTGGGTGAAACTTCCCTTGGACAAAAACATGAAAGATGATCGGACTCAAGTAGCATGACATTGACATAATTTCACGATGCAAGAGGAAACGCAAACTCTCCATGTGTTTGGAAGAGTAACCAAATGGAGGATGACATAGCTCTATGTAGTGAGAACAACTTCCTAAGATCATACTAGATCCCAATTCTTGACGAACAAACAGAAGGATGTGCATTGTCCAAGGGTGACTCTTTTTGTTGTCGAAAAAAGAATACATATTTCTCGTCCCCTCTTTTTGGGATATTTGATTTTTTTGTCGGAGATAGTATAGTCAGTTCGAAAAAGGGGTAAAATTGTACCAAAAAGACATCTATTCAAAGAAATTATAACGAGTGTGACAAAGACAAGATCATTAGGAAATCTTTTCAATTTTAAGGAGTTTGAAAAGAGCTTACTATGGACTCACTACCTTTTTCTAAGTTTAGTCTCCTTAGCCCAAAAAAGTATAAATGTTACTGAGGAGAACTCTCCTGGTGAGACAAATCTCCCAAGGTGTACCTTTTTCCGCTATAATCTACAGGCTGGAAAAAGAGGTAAACTCATGCCAGTAGATGTTCTTCTGGACCAATTTATCGAGTGTGAAGGAACAAGGTCACTCGACGATCTTTTCAATTTTAGGGAGTCTGAAAAGATCTTAACTATGGACTCTGTGGGGGTTCCTTTTTCGTAAGTAATCTCCAAGGCCCGAAAAAGGTGATAAACCAAAACCAAGGAGAATGTTCCTTTTTCGAAAATTTAGTCCCTCAAGCACAAAAAAGGGAAAAACTTATGCCTGAGAATACTCTTCTAGCGAATCGAAGTTCCTAGAACATACATTTATTCATGAAATTGACCGTCTGGACCGAAAAAGGGGTAAACTACTGTCGAACAGATGTGCCTTCAAATTTGAGTTTGGAGAGCGTGAAGGACAACAATATCACTCGAAAATATTTTCATGTTTAGAGAGTCTGAAAAGGGCTTAAAGAAGACTCCAGGGGGCTACTTTTCTCAAGTAATCCATACAATATCGAAAATCATAAATACAGTCCCATTGGATGTTGTTTTTGAATTTCAAAGCAATCTTGAAAGACAACAAAGTGTGCTCATGAGGGACTCATGCAGGGTAGAGTCTACACAAACACTAGGAACATATAAAGGGGTAGTTTGAAATAACACAGAATTAGGATGGTTATTATCATATGCTATCTAGTTGATAGTGACAATGCTTCCATTGTGAGGTAAATGCATCACCCGGAAGAGCGTAGACACCAAAGCGTTCATAGCATATACATAATCACACCCAAGAAGCATATTAAAATCTAACGGGCCTTGCACCACTATAACATCGACAAGGACATTATTTCCACCTAACAAGATAGGCAACTGAGGAAGAAACCCCAAATATTCACTAAGACTTCTATCAAAATCCAACATCTAATGCGAAGCAGACACAAGCTCGAGAGAATCCAAAGCTTGCCAAGTTGAGGAGGATAAAATATGTGTGGAGGCTCCATCATATACAATACATCGATAAATGTTATTTGAATTAACTTCAACCCTTATTTGAAAGGGTGCAGAAGAAGGAAGATGAGGCTCAACAAGGTCATTCCAATCAAAGGAAACCATCATAAGGCTTGGAGGGGGTGTGCTCGAAGTGAGTGGAATGCCCCCTTGTTCTGAAAGTACTCAACTAGAAATTCTAAAAACATAGTCGGTAGACACATCATTCCCCAAGAGAAGAGTGGGATCAGTCAAATATTACATCGGCATGACCACTTTGGTAGACTCGACACTCTCCAAGAGAAGAGTGGGATCAACCAGATATTGCATCAGTGTGACCACTTTCTCAACCACTAGTTGAATAGGTTGTGAAACAACATGGTCTACAGGCACATCACCCCCCAAAAGAGGAGTGGGATCAGCCAAAGATTGCATCTTCATGACCAATTCATCAACCGAAGGTTGAATATACTGTGAGGAAACCTCAGAAGAAACAGGATCATAAGAGCTTGCAGAAAGGGACCACAATATTCATACCTCTGGAATTCCAGGGCACATATGAGTAAGGTAATCTCCCTTGCAAATATTAAAAGGGAAATGAGGCTTACATCTTATCCGTCTAGGTTTCTCAACCAAATCAATGCCCCCAACATGAATAGAAATGGTTGGTTTCACATCTCCAACATGACTTGCAGAGGTTGGTGATGGGTCGATAACATGACTCGCAGACGCTACAAACTTATTGCCAGTATGACTAGCAGTGACTGGATTTTTTCCCCCAACATGACTTGTAGAGGTTGGGTGCTTTCCCCCAGCATGACTTGCATAGGTTGGGTGTTGGTCTTCAAAATGACTTGCAGAGGTTGAGGAACTATCTCCAACATGACTTGCAGAGGTTGGTGATTGAAATCCAGTATGACTTGCAGGGACTAGGTTCATGCCCCCAGCATGACTTGAAAAGGCTAGTTTCTTGTATTCAACATGACTTGCAGAGGTTGATGACCTATATCCAACATGAATCGTCGAGGTTGGTGATTTCTTCTTCATATTCTTCCTCTTTCTATTTTGTTTAGACTTCTGATTACTAGTATCTATACTTTCACCAAAGAAGGTAGAAGGAGGAGGAGGAGACTTCGTTGACGAAGGAACATCAACATGATTCCCATGACATAAGGTTATTAATTGAGAAGCGTCAAGAGCATTCAGGACATTTGGAATGGTACCCAACCAAACCAGTAGTCCCACATTCAACCCAGGAATGTACAAAGTGGCCATCAAAGGGACACCAACATTTCCAAAGAAAGGAAAAGCACAAGAACCCCCTTGCGAAGGGGTTCCTTGGTTGGTATCGTCGGGAAATTTATCCATGAAGATATTATACACAGGTTCTCCCCTTACGGGATCGTTCAAGTCCGTAAAATTCTCACAAACTGACTCTGGAAAACCAGTGTTATAAAAACAACGCCTTTAGAGAGGTAGCTCCACATTTCTAAGCGGAAGACCAAAAAGTCCTCACGATCGATGGAGTGGGAGGTATACCACCTTAAGTCAAAGGCCCAAATAAATTACTATGGAAAAATAGGGAGCACAGACCACACACTAAAAATTCCTAAAGGAAAATCAAGCAGACGATTATCTAGTAAGAAGGAAAACTACACCAATTGACACTAGAGAAATTAACCGGTGCAAGTGAAACTTGAAAAAGGAAGCACCCTCAAGGTAAACTATACGAAGCATGATCCGACATCTTCCCCAGCTACCATGGTATACCCCCGCAATCACCCGTGTAAGTCTCTAGAAAATGGGAAACTAAGTTGCCAACTCGTAATCAGTCACTAGGCGGGTACAATTGACTATCAGGCAAATCGTAATGAGCAGGATAACAAGTCTGAAACCTATCGAGGGTATCAAGAGAAAATGGTATGGAAGACAACATAGGATCTCGAACGAATTCTAGGTCCATGAAGCTCTATAGGCAAATGCATTCAGTAGTACTCCCAAGACAGATCCTCAATATGTGTTCCCCACTATGTTCAGTCCGGCTTTGGAGGGGGTATCTCCGCTTCCTTTCCTCACGCGACCTCGTGTTTATCCCCTGTGTTAGAAGGGGATCCCGGATCAATTTTACGACACTGGACTTAAGTACTCCATAAATTAGACTCTAATGTTTGATTTAATGGCCTTGGAGAGTTTCCTCTCCAACCTAATTCAAGGCCCTAACCCTAAACTAGTTGGTTGATCCTACAAACATAAAAAGTCTAGTTTATTTTAGATTAAGCATTATTTTTAAAGTCTTGATTTTCTCATGGGATATGGTGGTGAAACTCATGATATTATAAAGAGACAAAAAGAGGATAAAATTAAAGTACTTGAAAGAAAAATTACTTCATAAGCAAATTTTTATAACTAACTCTTTGTAACCAACTTTTCTTTAACTAACTTTTTCAAGATCTTGTAAAGAAAACCTAAAACATATTTTTCACTCGACTACAAGATACGCATGTTTCAAGAAATCAATAAAGAACTTAAAAAACAGACTCTTTTTCCTTTTTAGCAAATAACCAACTCTAACTACTTTACCAAAATGAAAAGAAAATATATTTTTCTTTTGAAATTGCCTTAAAGAGAAAAAATGAAATAAATCTTTTTTTCTTTTTTCAAAGAAAGTGAAAGGGGTAAAAGGAACACTAAAGCGGTACTGAAACAGATCTTTATCCCACTGTGGATCGCAGGGAATCAATCAAGAAACCAAGAAGGCCGATTTACAATTCAATAGTTTTCTCAAAACCCTTTTTAAAAGTAAACACAAGAAAATCAAGAAAACAAGTAAATTGAACTCTAAACCTGGGCTATGGCTATAAACAGAGACTCTCAACTGATCCAAGAAAACCCTGAGAAGTGTAAAATTCAATTGAGAAAGAGGAAAACTCCCTCTTTTTCACAAATTTTCTTGAAACAGTGGCATGGTTTGTTGCATCAGTATCCTACGTATGTACGCGGGTTGTTTACTGAGCAGAGTGTGTATGTACATGGGCTGACTCAAGACAGGGTGTGTACACCTCTGTATCTTTCCAAAAAAAGAAAATATCATGCAGTCTTACAGGGTAGGGACAATTGGTATTGCACCTGAAGGTGACCAAAATCCCTTGACAGGATCAGAAAAATCGACAGAAACTTGAAAGGAAAACAAACCAATCAAACAACCCAAAATCCCCTAAAAAACCCTAGAGGCTTCCCCAGTATGGTCGTCAGTTCTGCTAGCGGGAAAACCCCCCCTTTAACTACACCAGGGTTCATAATGTAGGCAAATCGATTAACCATCTAAAAGCTAATTAATTCTCTAAACTACCCCAAACATACCAAAAATAATATAAAGAAAGAAAAGAGAAAGGAGATCGGGTAACTATACCTCTAATCCCACATCTGGTGATGACCTCCTCATGCTTGGAAATTCCATTGAATGCACACCTCCTCCCAGGGTTGACTTGCATCCAGAGATTGACAAACAAAGAAGTATAATCATGTTATTCCATATATAAGTTAGGTTTATATGTTATAATGTCAGGCATAAATCAATAAATGTATTCAAGACACCATCATTTGGGACAGGAAAATGTAATTATTTTATTCATAACACAAAGATTATACCTTTACAATCTAAGTTGGCCACCATTCCGCGAACCTGGTCTGGGCTCCTCTTCACCATGCTCCAAGTGCACCTTGTATGAACTTCTTCTCTCAACCTTCTGATCTCTTCTATGGAATTGAATGGGTTAAATGGAGGAAGAAGGGGCTAATGAGGGAATGTTGAGGCAATTTCTCACAAAAGGCAGCAATATCTTGGGTAAGGAGGGAAAGTGAAATCGGGTAGAGTTTCATTGTTCTTATGCTTAGATGTGAAATGAGACCCCAAAACCTCCTTTTGTATGACAAAATGATAGTTATTCGGTTGGGTGATGGGCTATAACAGGTGGATTTAGTTGGAAAACTTCCAATAGCCCATAAATTTCAACGAATTCCTTGCAACTTTTTTTATTTTTTGCAACTTTTGCAAGTATACACAGGTTGTAATGGTGCAGCATGTGTATGTACATGATTTGTAGTGGTGTAGCAAGCGTATGTACGTAGGCAGTAATGGTTCAGGGTGCGTACATCTTCTAAAAATTGATTTTTTAAGATGAGTTTCTTAGCAATGCTTTGGAAAAAAATGCAAGTAAGAGGGACAAGGCCATGTATGCATGTGTAGAGAAATTTAGGGCTATAACACCATTGTTTTGGAGTTGTTAAAAGGTAAAAAATAGAAGTAAATTTTAGCTAGTTATTTATATTTGGTTTTCTCACTACATTACATATTTGGTGGAGGAAAATATGGTAAGACACAAAGGCACCCTTGCTTCTAAATTTTTGCAAGGGTTTTATCCTACTACATTCACTTTAGTAAGTCTATCCAAACCCTTTTATGTCATGTAGTTAACTAATGGTTAGACCTAGATATTGTAGATTGCTTAATTTTTCTTCAAATGGTGTGCTTTCATTTTTGTGAATTTCATTTATTTTCATTACTCTAAGGTGTTGTAAGATCCCCCATACTACAAATATATTTATGATAAAGGCTCTACAAAATCAGGAAGAACTTGGAAATGTTCAATAATTTGTTGAGAAAAGGACTTGTCACTACAAAGAATTTCTTAAACCCTTGTCCAAAGTTCAAAATTGTCACAAGGGAGGAATTTGGATCTCAAGAATTAGAGGAGATCCATGAGCCCGATCCACAAGAAGAGCACCTAGAAGTATTACTTAATTATCCTTGCAATCATATATAAGACTCATGGATAACATCAAATGGAGAACAAACACTAGATCCAAATATCGAATAATTTCCTACATGTTTGTCACCAGATCCCTTGTGCATCATGCAGTTTCATGAGAAATTTTCCGATGAGATTTATGGCATGAAAACCAAAGAGAGTTGATGAGACAAAGACTATATTGAAACATGGTTCCAAATATTCATTAGGCCACCACACTGCTCCACTGCCAACATTTCTTGGCTCCATCTCTACTAGAACAGCTAGCCTCTCATATTTTGACAATCATGGATGTATACTTTTCAAATTTGGATATGAACTTAACATAGATCTTGTTTTGTTTTTGTTTGTTAATTTGTCTGTGGCATGTGGGACTAACCTGTGGCTAAGAAACCACGACTCAGGGGCATCTAAGCCATCAAAATCACCCGGGGATCGCACCCGGCCTGAGCCACACCAACCCTTAACATGGCTGGATTTTTTGTCCCCGCAGGTTTTGAAGTGGTGACTTTAACATCACGAAGTGCCTTAACAGCACACTCCATCACCGACTGTCCTACACCTCGGGGACTTAACATAGATCTTGTTATGTAAATGGATGCATTGGAAATATTCCTACATGTGAGGAAATGTTATGTTTTCCAAGTAAAGTAGGATAGTGTAAATAAATAAATAAAACAGTAAAGAGAAAAATAAGTCCAATTGTGAAAACCAGTTTACTTCTGCAACTGGACATGAGTTTTGCTTGAAAACCAAGTTCTTGGCTGGTAAGAACCACAATAAAATTATGCATTCAACTATTGGTTCTACCTTGTATTCTTCAAACCATTATATTTGTTCTCATGTTGGATGATGAGGGATTCATTAAGGCCCTCCTTCTAACAAACTCTGCCCCCATCAACTTCAACACATTATATGGGGTTAGAGTTAGGGGTTTTTCATGGTACATAGAAGCTTGCATGCATTAATGGCAGGTTCTCTCGCTGAAGGAAATGGGGATTTCTCAATTCTTCCTTTTTTCATATCTTACAGGTGAATTGACTTCATCTCATCTATTTGTACCTCACAAGATGTACCAGGTCACCTCGACACTCATTGGAACTAATGGCGAGTAGACATGCATTGGTTAACATCATTCATCATTAGTTGGTAATCCAATTATTTATCTCTATGTTCAACTTCAAAAACTTCATTCACATACATAGAATTGTGCTAAGATGTGATTTTATGGAGAAAACTATTTGGTTCTTGATTCTAGCAGCAGTTTGTAGTTTCCAGCAACAATTTTCAATGTGTGAATAAAAGGGGAATGGTATGTAGGGTAGCTAGAACAGATTGATTGCTTCAAAAAGAGGAGGTTATATGTTTTCTTGGCAGGATTTT
>SNQJ01S0192307.1:14687-32570 GCA_010110895.2 Picea sitchensis
CCAGAATTCAATCTCAACCGTAGATCTATGCGCCAGCCTCTCCACCGTTCATTTATGTGTTGTCTTTACTCTGTGAGCGCAAAGTCATATTTGCTCCAAAACTTAGGATAAGTGCATTATGTGGGTTTTGTGCATTGTTTCCCTTGAAAATAATTTGCAGAGATGAAATATTATTTGCAAACCTATACACCCAGAGTGAGAAATTTCTAGTCAACAGATGATCCTATGAATCATAGGGTTATAACATATGGAGGACTAGAAAATTCTGAGGTGAGTGTGTTTTTAAATTATTTTAATTATTAAAAACATGGAAATTTATTATGAAACACTGATGCAGGAGAATTGCTCCACCTCATCAAACGTGTCAACAAACAGCGCATCAGCGCACTTGGAGGGAAAAAATTCCAAGGGAAGAGAAGCGCCAACCCTCTCATTTTGAACATTAATTAAAACATTTAATGCAATTCAATGAAATTAAAATCTGTAAAGCTCAGACAGAATATGAGCCCATTTGTATTGTACATGTTGCATGTGAAGTCACTTTTAATGGATAACAGGTAGATGGATCTAGATCCGATTCGAGATAGATGGCCATTGAATGTAATTTAATGTGAATAGGTAGCTAGAGGGAAGGCTTGAGGAGCCCCTCTTTTTAAAAAAAGATCATTGTATCAAAATTCATTAGTTAGTCAATTAGAGTTAGCTACTAAGGAGAATAGGAGAGGAGAGGAAAAGAGTTGAAGACTTTGTTGCAGTATAGCCTTGTAATTATTGTACATACCATTCAGATATTAATACAAAGAGCATTTTTTCCTGCATATAAATCTCTGTGTGTTTATCCAGTATGATGAATGTTTGTTCTCTGAATTTTTTCTGTGTGTTTATGAATTCCATCGATGCATGTATGTTTTCCTTTGCAGGAATTAGATAGATTCCCCTATCTGTATTTTTCTGAGTAGTTCTGGGCTCTTAGGATTGTGTAAGGAGTGCACACCATAGTAATTGAAAAAATCTATGAAGTCAGTGCAAGGAGTGCACTTGAACTTTGTTTCAAGTTCAGAGAAGAGTGTGATAGGTGGTCATACCAGAATCATTCTAAATCTCAAAAGGGATTGTGCAAGGAGTGCACATCAGATTTCTTGAGCACTCTGAGGAAGGATCTGCAAGGAGTGCATTGATCAGGCGCAAGGAGTGCATTGATCAGGTGCAAGGAGTGTGCGAGGACTTAGTTTTCAGTTCTTTGAGGATATTGTGCAAGCAAAAAGTAGACAAAAATTATTAAACACTCTGAGGAAGGAGGCTTTGAAAGGAGTGCATTGAGAAGGCGCAAGGAGTGCAGGAGAACTCTATTTCGAGTTATTTGAGAAGGTTTCCAAGAGGGCACACCAGAAGGTAAATATCAAGATGATCCTTGCAAGTTGCACAGAGAGCACAAGGCGTGTGCAAGTGAATTTTCAGAATTAAAATCTTAGGAGAGTTAGTGTAAGTGTACACAGAAACCTTGCAAGGTGTGCAAAGGTCAAGGATATTTTAAGGGTCAAATTTCAGGAGAAAGTGTAAGAAGCGCATAGGAAGATTTTTAGAAGAATATTCAAGTCTAAAGTATTTATTATTTTAGAGGGCACGGGGAGAGCATGAGAAGTTAACTTTTTCAAGTGACAAATCTCAGGAGGGAGAGTGCAAGTGTCAGGAGGGTGCAAGAAACCATCAGGAGGAAAAAAGGGTCGAGACCCTTTGAACTTTAATCATTTCAAGTTCAGGATGTGTAGTGTGAGTAGAGGGCAAGCAGACATCCCTACTCGAGGAGATCAAGGGTCATAGCCTTTGAAATTTATCAAAGAATCCTTCACTAGATGGAAAATGAAGCCACGGTGGAGGAATAGCCACAGATGTCATCGGATCACCTGTTAGAAGCAATATGGACCTTTGGATAAGATTCCATATTGGAGGAAGAGCGCGCAGGAGGAGAACAGATCTTAGCCGTTATATCTGGGCGCGTCGATCGTGAGTCGTCAGATGCAGGTAAGTAGTGTATGTTTTAATCCTGGAATTCCTTTGGACTTTGGATGTCCGAAGGTTTTTCATACTCAAGTGCAGCAGGGATGAGACTCCCGAAGTCTTGAAGTCCGAAGTGAATCAAGACCGTCCATCATCAAGGACACATGTGAGAAAGTTGCGGACAGTTAGGAGGATCGGCAGTCTAGGAGATCAAAGGTGTGGAGCATTCAATCCACCCAAAGCTCTGAAGAGTGGAGTGACGTTGGATCATTCATCAGAGAGGACACGTGTTAGTAGATCCACTCATCTGGAGACTCAATACTATGGACGAATTTGGTCAAGATTCATCAAAGTGTGGAGACTTCCAAAGCTCCGAACAGTAGAGTGAATCATGACCGTTTGTGTAGGAGACACATGTCAGTAGATCCAGAGGTCTGGAGGTATAGTACTCTAGAGGAATTGGATTAAGTTGAGTCGATAACTCCCGAAGAGAAGGGATTCAAAGTTAATATCGACCATTAATCAAGCAAGGACACGTGGAGAATAGATATGAACTTCGTTAGTTTGGGGTTCGAAGGAAGTAGGGTGTAGAGTCGTGAGGACTCCCAGAGGCCCAAAGGATGGATTCCATCCCAACTATCTATTGGAGGAGGATACGTGGTAGCAAATCCTGCAGTTCAGAGACTTGTCACTCCAGAGGTTTGAATGTGTTAACATAATGGAACTCCCGAAGTCTGGAGTCCCGAAGAAGATCCTATCCATTTTTTAGAGTGGAAATGTGGGAAGTGATTAGACCCTCTATTAATTTGGTGTTTGGAAGTATCGCAAGCAGCAGATAGCCAGGAATCTCGAAGCCAGAAGTCCCAGAGAGGATCAAGGCCATTGATTTCATTGGACACATGGTGCTAGATATGGAGGTCTCGAGGGTTTGATATTCCCGAGGATTGAGCCTGTTAGTAGTTGGGAACTCCCAAAGGTTGAAGTCGCGAAGAATATCTCAGTCGTTGAATGTTGAGGAGTTGTAGGACCGTCGGTTTAACCCCTTCACAATTTCTCCAGTTCGGCACGTTGGGGGATTGAAGGTGTTGTGTGTTTGGAAAGCTTTGAAGTCCCCGATCCTGGAGTAAGTGTGAACCATTGATCTGTGATGTGAAGACAGTTGTCTGATCTACCAATTCGGCATTCAGCACTTCGTAGTTTTGAAGCATTGGAGCAGGGGGAATTGCTGAAGCCCGAAGTCCCAAAGTCCTTTGTGAGTCGTAGATCTTGGAAAAAAGTGGGATTCGTCGATCTCATAGGTATTCGGCAATTCTCCCGTTCACGAGTTCAGAGGAATTGGAAAGTGTGGTGTTGAAACTCTCGAAGCCTGAAGTGCCTGGAGTTTCGAATTAGTGCCTTTTGGTTATCGCCTGGTTTTGATCCTGTGATCATATGCATATTTTGGTCGAGAAAAAAGGGCCAGTGTTGAATTTTGTTGAAAAGGAGAGTTTAGGTCACAGTTTCATCCCGAAGCCACATGGTGGATCCTCACTGGTTATTTTGAGGTGCGAGGAAGGAAAAAGGACATGTGTAAGATTTTGCGGTCTCAGCAAGGGCCCGAGAGTTGATCCAGCTCCAAATTTGAACTATCCTAGATGAGGAGGTCGCGTGGGCCCTAGGAGTCATAGGGGGTCTACATAAAGTGGTATAAGAGCGATAAAAAGGTTCTATTCTGATACCATCAAGTGGTATCAGAGCTACAATTTATCTCTATCAGAAAAAGAAAATGGATATTGAAGGCTAGAAGGAAGGTCAAATAAGAGACTGCCAGCAGGTGAGAAAAGAGCATATGGACCAAGAGCTCAAGGAGATTAGAGCATAACTTGAGGGGCTGATGTTTTATATGCAGCAGGAAGCGAGAGGAATATGGAGGTATGAGTGGCCCATGAAGCAGAAAGAAAAGTGGCTCGTCCAGCAATTAATTGCTAGGAGGAAAAAGAAGGTACTGAAGAGGTGGTTGAGGCATGTTGAAACCCTCAGTGACACAAAGGAGGAGGTGATTTACATTTGTAAACCATAGGTAGGATAGAAACTCAATGAGGAGGAGAGATCAGTTGAGGATCTCGTAGACTGGCAGGAGGACAGAAGTGAAATTTCATATTGCCAGGTGGGAAATGAGAAGAGATCAGTAGAAGATATCGCAAAATGACAGGAGGACAAGAGTGAAAAATTATCTTACCAGGAGGGAAAGGAGAATGAGGTGAGACTATATGATAGTCTCATGAGATAAGAGGATATTTTAGATCAGCAAGAAGTGTTGACAGAGGAGGAGGATCATAAATGCATTCCAATGATTGGGGGAATTGGGATATTCCTACCAAGCAGTCCAGTAGAGGCCAGTGCACATGTTGAAAGTGTATAAGAGGAAATACAGTCAACAAATACTGTCATGGAGGAGAAAGAGAAGACATTAGAATCTTCCCAAGGGAGAAATAAAGAAGATGATTCAGCAGAATTGCTCAAAAATTTCAGCAAAAGAGATGAGCAGGAGATGAGTGTAGGATTGGAACCTACAATAGAGGAGAGAGAAGAAGAAATCATGGATGTTGTTGATATATATGAAGAACTAGAATCCATGGGAGAAAGGTTAATAGAAAATATTCAGTGCATCCAACAAGTTAAGTTGGAGATTTATGAAGAGGAGATTCAGCAGCAGAGCAGACTGCAAAAGAGGAGCCAGCCAGTGGACCAGCTGAACAAAGAAATAGAGGAGATAAGGAGATTGATGCTGGAAGAAGCAAAGAAGGCAGCCAAAAATAGAGAGAGTTGGAATAGAGAATACCCTATAGAAGAAACAAGATAGCAGCAGCAGTAGTAGAAAGGAAGAGGAGCAGAAGGACAGCTCCAAATTCAAGTTTGGGACCCTGGAGGATCTCAACAACAGCAGCAGGGCAGCCATGAGTAGGAGCTCATGATTTTTTTCTAGCATGGGAGTATGATGCAGAAGCATCGCTCCACCTCATAAAATGCGTCAGCGGACAGCACATCAGCACACTTGGAGGGAAAAAATTCCAAGCGAAGAGAGGCGTCAACCCTCTCATTTTGAACCTTAATTAAAAAATTTAATGCAATTCAAAGAAATTAAAGTCTGTAAAGCTCAGAGAAAGTCGAGCCCATGTGTATTGTACAGTATGCATGTGAAGTTGCCTTTAATGGATGACAAGTAGATGGATCTATATATGATTCAGACTAGATGTCCATTAAATGTAATTTAATGTGAGTAGGTAGTTGGAGGGAAGGCTCGAGGAGCCCCTCTTTTGTAAAAAATATCATTGTATCAAAATTCATTAGTTAGTCAATTAGATTTAGTTGTTAAGGAGAACAGGAAAGGAGAGGAAAAGAGTTGAATACTTTTTTGTAGTCCAGCCTTGTAAACATTGTACAGACCATTCAGATATTAAGGCAAAGAGCAGTTTTTCATGCATACAAATCTTTGTGTGTTTATCTGTATGATGAATGTTTGTTCTCTGAATTTTTTCTATGTGTTTATGAATTCCATGAATGCATGTAATGTTTTCCTTTGAAGTGATTAGATATATTCCCCTATATGTATTTTTCTAAGTAGTTATGTGCTCTTAGGCTTGTGTAAGGAGTGCACACCATATTAATTGAAAAACTTTGTGAAGCCATTGCAAGGAGTGCACTTGAACTCTATTTCAATTTTAGAGAAGAGTGTGTTAGGAGAGCACACCAGAATCATTTTAAATCTCATAAGGGATTGTGCAAGGAGTGCACATCATATTTGTTGAACACTCTGAGGAAGGCTCTGCAAGGAGTGCATTGAGCAGGCACAAGGAGTGCGTGAGGACTCGGTTTTGATTTATGTGAGGAGATTGTGCAAGCGAAAAGCACAACAGAGTTACTGAACACTCTAAGGAAGGAGGCTCTGTAAGGAGTACATTGAGAAGGCACAAGGAGTGCGCGAGAACTCTATTTTGAGTTATGTGAGAAGTTTTCCAAGAGGGCACACCATAAGGTAAATCTCAGGGGGATCAGTGCAAGTCTGCACATAGAGCACAAGGTGTGCACAAGTGAATTTTTCAGAATTCAAATCTTAGGAGATTTAGTGTAAGTGTGCATAGAAATCCTGCAAGGTGTGCAAAGTTCAAGGACCTTTTAAGGGTCATATTTTGGGAGAAAGTGCAAGAAGCACATAGGAAAATTTTCAGAAGAATATTCAAGTCTGAAGTCTCTAGAATTTCAGAGGGTGTAGGGAGAGTGCCAGAGGTCAACTTTTTCAAGTGACAAAGCTCGGGAGGGAGAGCGTGAGTGAAAAGAGGGCACGAGAAACCATTGGGAGGAACAAAGGGCCGAGACCCTTTTAACTTTAATCATTTCAAGCTCAGGAGGTGTAGCGCAAGAAGAGGCCAAGTAGAAAGAGTTGTTCGAGGAGATCAAGGGTCGTAGCCTTTGAAATTTATCAAAGAATCCTTCACTAGAAGTAAAGCACGGCCACAGCAGAGGAGGAGCCATAGTTGTTGTCAGATCAATTTTCAGAAGTAATCTGGACCATTAGATCAAAGTACAGACTAGAGGAAGAGCGCATAGGAGGAGAACATATATCATCCATTAGATCTGAGTGTGTGGATCACAAGATGTCAGATCCAGGTAAGTAGTGCATGTTTTAATCCTAGAAGTCCTTTGGACTTTGGAGGTCTGGAGGTTTTTCATACTCAAGTGCAGCAGGGACGAGACTCCCGAAGTCCCGAAGTCTAAAGTGAATTGTGACCGTCCATTAGCAAGGACATGTGTCGGAAGGCTGCAGACAGTTAGGATGACCGAAAATCTGGGAGATAAGAGGTGTGGAGCATTCAATCCACCTGAAGCTAGGAAGAGCATAGTGAATCTAGATCATTCATAGGAGAGGACGTGTGTCAATAGATCCCATGGTCTGGAAGCTCTGAACAGGGAAGTGAATCCTGATCGTTGGTGCATGAGACACGTGTCATCATATCTAGAGGACTAGAGGTATAGAAATTCGAAGGAATTGGATTGAGGTGAGTCGAGAACTCCCGAAGAGTTGGTAGTCGAAGTTAATCTTGATCGTTGATTGAGCAAGGACACATGGAGCACATATCTGAACTTCGTTAGTTCAGGGTTCAAAGGAAGAAGGGTGTAGAGTCATGAGGACTCCTAGAGGCCCGAAGGCCAGGGTCCATCCCAATCGTCCATTGGAGGAGGATATGTGGCAGCATATCCTACAGTCTGGAGACTTGGAACTCCGGAGATTTGAATTGGTTAGCATACCGAAACTCCCGAGGTCTAGAGTCTTGGAGAATATCCTATCTGTTGATCGGAGTGGACATGTGGCGAGGGATTAGACCCTCCATTAATTCGGTGTTTGAAGGTATCGTAAGCAACAGATATCCAGGAATCTCAAATCCAGGAGTCCCGAAAAGGATCAGGGTCATTGATTTTAGTCGATGTGTGGTGCTATATCTACAGGTTTGGGGGGTTCGTTACTACGAAGGATTGAGCGTGTTAGCAGTTGGGAACTCCTGAAGGTCGGATTCCCAAAGAATATCTGAGTCCTTGAATGTTGAGGAGTTGGAGGGTCGTCGATTTAACCCCTTTGTGATTTCTCCAGTTTGACACTCTAGGGGATTGAAGGTGTTGTGTGTTTCGAAATCTCCTAAGTCAGATCTACAAATTCAATGTTCGGCACTTTGCAGGTTTGAATAATTGGAGCAGGGGGAACGGTCAAAGCCTAAATTCTCGAAGTCCTCTGTGAGCCATAGATATTGGCGAAAAGTGGGAGTCGGCGATCCCGTAGGTGTTTGACAGTTCGCCCGTTCATGAATTCATAGGAATTGGAAAGTGTGGTGCTGAAAATCTCGGAGCCCGAAGTGCCTGGAGTTCATATTTTGGCTGGGAAAAAAGGGGACACTGTTGAATTTTGTTGAAAATGAGAGTTTGGATCACAGTTTCAGCCCGAAGCCACATGATGGATCCTCACTAGTTGTTTTGAGGCGCGAGGAAGGAAAAAGTACCTATGTAATATTTTGGGGGCTCAGCAGGGGCCCAAGAGCTGATCCAGCTCCAAATTTGAACAATCCTAGACTGGGAGGTCGTGCGAGCCCCAGGAGTGGGAGGGGGTCTACATCAAACACTCATATACTTTATCCATATCCCTCTACCTTACCTCTATATCACTTCGATTGCATCCATTTATATTTCCCTTTATATATACACCTACCTTATATTCACACGATACACTCTTATGCCACATTGCCTTAGCATCTAAATCCTAGTTGTTTACCCATGTGGCATATTACCCATACCATACTCTATCATGATTATCCATGAACCTATATCTTTTTTTTTTTACAGAAACGGTTATAGAATATATTAATGGGGTGGTCTAGCCACAGAATCGATTACAAAATGGCCTCGAATTTCTTCGGGCATGTCTTTCTGATCCATTCTACTTCTACAGCTATAGACTTTTGAACTAAACTAGATCATGTACGCCTTCAAAAAGAACTGGTATAAAGTTAATTGTCGAGACTCCAGTCACTGTTTCATCATCTGTCTCAACATTGTTTCAGCATATGACTCAGCGTTGTTTCAGCAATTCCAGTGGTGTTTCAGCATATGCTCCAGCACTGTTTCAACTTATGTCCAGCACTGTGTTTTAGCATTATTTCAGTGACCCGGTTCGACTGTGAGTCATTACATCCTTTCTGACTTGAAAGTTTTTTTGTTTTTTCCTTTTTGGCACTGTCTGCCATTCTTTTCTTTGAAGAGGGTGGCTTTCCTTCGGACGTGGAGGGCCTTCTTCATCAGTTGAGTCAGGGATTTCTTCATCTTCTAAATATGCCCAGCTTGAGACCTGGAGTTCGGGCTGACAAATGCCTGGCATTATGATTTCTGCCTGGGCATTCCCCTTGGGCTCTTTAGGGGAAGGAGGCTGTGGCTCTTGAACAAAGGAGACTTGTTCTGTTTTCTGTGGAACAATCTCTGAATCTTCCTCACTTGAAGTATCATTAGCCGGTTCTATGCTTTGATGCTCAGGAAGAGCTCCGACCCACCATGTAGCTTTGCATTGATTCTTGGGGTTTCTATTTTTCTCAGGGAGCTTCTGACATTTGATGGATAAGTTCCTTGTTTCAAAACAATTTCTGCACCTAAACTGCAGATTCTCGTAGTCTAGTTTCTGCATCCAAGAATAATTCTTCCCTTGAAGAGTGATTTGCGCTGGGAATCCTTTACTGAAATCCATCTCTACACAAATCCGAGCATAGGTAGTGAAGCCACATTTGGTTTCCGAACTGCTGCTATGAAACTTTCCAAGAGCGTTTCCAATATGGCTAAGAGAAGAATCCCCCCATAAGTGAATAGGCAGACCAGGGAGCCTTACCCACACGGGGGTCGTAGGGATGGAAGCTGAGGAGGGGTCGAAAGAAGGGGTCCAGAGCTACAGAGATAGACCCGACCTGCCCCAGAACCAGGGCCCAGAGCTGAAGATCAATCTCTATCCTTAGTGGAGGCAAAAATAACGACGAAGAAACCTTTAACACAGGGGCGAACGTGAGCTTTGAAGTCGAGGAGGGGAGTCCATTCTGTAGCAATCCAAGAATGCAGATCCGCCAGGCGAGGCCAGTAGCTGTTAAACCTGCAAAATAGAGCATTAGATATAAAAAAAACCTCGCGGTCCGCTGCTTCCTGAGGTACAGGGATCACTAGGTCCGGAGCTTCACAAACCACAGGAAAAAATCCAGAGGAGCGTCCTTGGACCGCGTCCTTGAAGGAGGGCGGAGCTGGAATAAACGGGGTGGCTGAGGAAGCGCCTCTCGCTGCTTCCGGAGGATGTGGCTGAGCAGAGGAGGGAGGAGCTCCAGACGGGGAGCTGGAGGGGTCACCCGAGCGTCGAACATAGGGACGATTGGGGGGCGAGCTCTGGTGAGGTCCAAGCTCATGTGAAGAGGCGTGTGGAGCTGCAGAGGAGGCCGCCGCCATCTCTAGGGTTTTTTTTTCCATGAACCTATATCTTATCGACCATATGATGTCATTTATATACCTATGCTTGTCTTCATGTCTTAAGGACTGCTCATTACATGATTATCTAATAAATCCTCCAACTGCATGTATAATTGTCCCGCTATCTTATAAACAATCCCAACACTTCTATCATTATCCATGAACATGCATAAAATTGACTCTTGATTTTAATATTGAGACACATTTGGAATCATTGAAGGGATTCCAAATGAGTTATATCCATATCGTTCCAAAACCAAATTGTGTATACCCTTGAAACCACTGATCAATTCCAATAACTTGACCATCTGGTTGTGCTTGTCAAAGTTCAAGAGTATAGAATCAGGGTTTCTCTTTATGTGGTAATGATGGTGGTTGAATTTTATTATCCAACAACAATGCATGCTTTATAATCCTTGCCAGAATACAATGCATGTAAAGCAATGTTTAGGACAGTTGATGGCATTATTTCTTTGCCAAGTTTCAGGGTTTTGACGATCAAGTTTCGCTTCAGTTTGCAAGAGGTTTTAATGGATGAGGTGTCCAATTAAGTGATCCAGTCATGGAATTTTTAGAGAATACAATAGCTCAGGTCACGGTTCTTCCTAGGGAAGGAGAAAAATGGCTCAAAAACACATTAGTAAAACACCAAGATTGTAACTTATTCTTGAAGGAAGAATTTCATGAAGTTGATTGGTCTAAAGGGATACCTCGCGAAGGGCTCAAGGATGAATGAAAAAAAAAAACCTAGTGGTTCTTCATAAGTATTTAATACGAGAAGATAGGACTATATGGTCAAAATAACACATATGGACGACTTTCTAAGTCGAGATTTATTCAGTCAATAGCATAATGAAGACCTTGGAACTAAGGGTTTCCTATTTTGGTGACGCAAAAGGAAATTAAGAAAAATAGAAGAGACTTCATCAAAAGAACATGTAGCTCAAAGAATAAATAGTAGTATGGCACGATAACAAAAGGTATGTGTTGACCAGAATTTGGTTCCTTCTCCTCTACAACATATGATCAAAAAATATACATTTGTCTTATAATTTGAAAAGGAAAGTACAAAAGAACCCTCAGATGTTTGTATAGCCCCAAAGAAGATGAAAATAACTAAGCATTCAAATCCTCAAAGTTTTGTATCATTTGCATCTCAATATGGCAATAAAACATCAGAAGGATTAGCCTCTTGAATTTCTATGAATCATACAGCCTTTTTCAAATTATAAAAAGGGGAAATAAGAAATTGAAAGAGGAGTTACAATAATATGCTATATTAGACAAGTTTGTCAAAGAGGAGAAAGAGAAATTCAAATGCAGAGTGCAAAGCTCCGGGATGAAATGCATGCCCCCAATAAGAAATTATACCAGTAGGCCAAGAAGTAATACAAGAAATATCAGGTGCTTAATGTGGGAAATATGTCTCTAAAGCGCAAACTTACTAAAATGAGAAACAGGGTAGGGGGGATTTGAACATTTTTGTAAATGTTGCGGGGCCTTGTTGAAAAACTATGGAATCTATTATATTTTTTGAAGATTTGAGGATGGATGTTTTTTGCATGAGTACATGCAAATATATTAGTGTGGGGGAATGTATGCCATGACATACTTATACCACCTCAGGTTGCTACTTCATTTTGAATCTAATATTCAACTAAATTTTTTCTTACTATTTGTGGAAAAGTCTTTGTAAAATGGTCAAGCAAGTCAAATGAAATCCTAAAAATCCTCACATAAGTCTTTAACACCATAGTTTATTTAGAATTTTTATTGTGGATGATAAATGACAATTGGGTTGACTCCCTAGGTTAGCATGGGTTCAATCAATAAAGTNTAAAATGGTCAAGCAAGTCAAATGAAATCCTAAAAATCCTCACATAAGTCTTTAACACCATAGTTTATTTAGAATTTTTATTGTGGATGATAAATGACAATTGGGTTGACTCCCTAGGTTAGCATGGGTTCAATCAATAAAGTTTTGAAATTGTTACAAGAAATCAAGGGGAACAAACTATTAATCTCTCATTCAAATAAGTCATGAAAAAATGACTGTGTAAAGAGTACATCAGCAATAAAATCTGTCATTAACATATATTGCCTAAAGGATTACTAGAGGCGTGGTGAAGAAAATTAAACCACACAATGATTAGATCTCAGTTTGT
Source organism: Picea sitchensis (assembly GCA_010110895.2). Lineage (NCBI taxonomy): Eukaryota > Viridiplantae > Streptophyta > Pinopsida > Pinales > Pinaceae > Picea > Picea sitchensis. The sequence goes on from SNQJ01S0192307.1 coordinate 26,870, forward strand.
GTTCCTCACCAACATATAATAAAGAAAGTATCCATTGACTTAGAGCTTGAGCAAGGAGACATAAGAGAAGTTTCTGATATCTTTCGAACCTTCAAAAAAATGAGGACTAAGTATGATCCATTATTATTTGAAGTCCATGAGGATGGAAATTTTTTCATATATGGACTGCCTATTAGTTCACAAATTTCTTTTCGGAGGGAGAGGATGAATTCTTACTATTTTGGGAATATACTTTCAATCCCACCAGTTTTTTCTTCTAGTTCTTTAGAAAAGCAAGATCATTTATCAGATTCTTGAAATATTTCTCAAGTCAACTCACAAAAACTATCTGGACAAACATATAATAGAAATACTTTTACCATGTAGCCCCTACCTCTAAAATCCTCCCAAGACATTTTGAGATTAATGAAATTAGTTAAATCGCCTACCTATTTCATTTGGCATGAGGACATGCCAATCCCAAATCATGGGGGGGATGTTGGACTCTCATTTTTCCATGATTTAATAATTATTTTTCCCACTACCATCATACTTTATAACTAAACATGGCCCTATTATTATAGACTTTCATGCTTTTAAGATCAAAACCCACTCAACAAGAACTTGGAGGTTATTGTTGCTCATTTTATCATATTTCCTAAGTTCTTAGTGAATTAAAATGAGTTTTTAAACTAGCATTGCTAATGATGAATTTATCAATTTAGTTCATGTACCCCTAGTGCAGTTTTGATACCTAAGTTTGGTTGTTATCATATGTGTGTGTGCTCAAATGGAAAACGACCACCTGGGTTTTGAAGATCTACATGCTAGCATGGTGTGTATCCAATGGTTCATGTCGAGGTCGCACATGGAATTCTCCAACCGTGATCAATGGTTTTTAGTCAAAAAGATGTGCCAAATTCGTTGTAGTCAACTTTAGATGATATTTCCAAGAAAATGAAGAAGGATCTGACAATTCTAGAACATGGATTTTGTGTCAAATGGTTTGAATTGAGTCAACTATGGGAGAATTTCTAAAATATGACACGATTATGAAGATATGGAGATTTTTGTAATCTAGGTTTATCCAGATTTGTGTTGTGGACCATTTTTAATATGTTGAACTAATTACAGTTCAGATCTTTGGTTATGGAAGGCTCCACGAATAACATGTGACATCAAGACATGATTTGGTTCATTCTTGTAATTACTAAGTATGTTAATATGGTTGTATCAAATTTAAGGTAGTTTGATTCATTGAGATTGTGACTGTTATTGAAACTCTGATATGTGCAATTGAAGGATCTCCATCATCTTTGTGTATAGAGGCCTTCCTATATAACAATATTCTCAGTAATCTATTGAAAATGGAAAAACTTACGGTAATGTCTTATTAAAGCTATGGGGATCATCATGATTTTTTGTTCATTTTCATTTGCAACACGATTGTATGGATTGAGACGCATGTTGTAACTTGGATACTCTATTTTTAATACAAAACATCACTTTTTGATCAATGGTGTTCTCCTAATATCCTTACTATAAGTTTTTAAGATCGCTACTAGATGGAAAGGGCCCACCATATGGGATGTGTAGTTGGTTTGTATTTTGATTAGATAACTTAATATTTGTGCTTTGATTATATCCCATAAAGTTAGAGTACGAATTGCAAATCTAAGTATAAGGTTCCTAGTTTATAATATGAATCATTTTATGGGTAATTTAATATGTAGCTTGTTTTGTAATATGTAGTTTGTTTTGTCTCTGGAGATAATCACATTAACCATTTATTACTTATAAGTGAACAAGTGTTTGAATTTATATGGTTTTTTGTTTCATTAATTGCATTTCCTTTTTGTCAATACAAATTTACAGAGTTGTGGTTTTATTACAGTTATTGGTTTTCTCAAAGAATTGATTCAATCACTAATACGAAATACAAGAAGACCCATAAGGAGAAAGAGTGTATTTTGCACCCTTCTATGAGAACATATCTTGAGAGACTGGTAATTGTTTCCATTAGGATTTTTATCACTTTGTCATGAGAAAATGAATATGTTAAAATGAATATGTTAAAATGAATAATGAGATCTAGTCTTAGTCACATTAGCATGTATAATAAATATCCAGATGCAAAAGTGAAATACTACCATATATAGACTTATCATACTTAATATATCAATTGTGAATGCAAGTGTAAAAGAGTTATTGTCGATTGAGGGTGTTCCATGGATTTTACTCTTGAGCTAGAAAATTCACTATTAGATCAGTAACTCACACAAGAGGCTTTGAGTAACCTTTTTTTTTACTGATTCAAATGTTAGCTTGGGTAAAACTCCATTTTTTTCTTTTATATTTATATAACATATTATATTTAGTTGTGCACAGTAACTAGAAATATATTTTATTCAAATCTAACCTCGCATATGGTAGCATCAACACTTGAATTAGTAAGTGAAAGATTGCATCTTGAGCCTTGGAAGGGGATTTCAAACAGAGAAATATTCATTGGCCTTGGAATTTGAATTGAATATGAAAATTTTGATTTTTTTGTTGTATATACAGTTTAAACACCCATTGACGGGTAATTGAGAAGAGAACAGATCATAGATATGTTCATGCATAGGTTAGTGATCTGGACATGACATAGAAATACATTGATTTATGCTCATGCTTAAGAGTATTCCTATGGACAAAGTGAAGATCTCTAAGATTTCTTTCTCATTATATTCTTTGTGTTTTGATTGGATTGTTGTTTAAGATTGGATTGCAGTGTGATTTGTTTGTCTCTTAAGAAGTTAGAATAGTTTTTACTTCCATCTTTTACCTACACATATTATGTATATAGCTCACAGTTTTACGAAATAGATTGACAAGTAAAGGGTTTATTAATGACAATTAATTGACCCAACATGGACCTGCTACAGTCTCGAAGAGGAATACCCCCAATTTTTTGTCAATTTTGAAGAAAATAGAAGCTAAAAATGCAAGACTCTATTTTTGGGCAGCTAGAGTTCCGGAAAAACATCTCGGAATTATTGGTTACCTACGTTGATAGACCTAATAAAGCAATGGTGCAGCCCAATGGAATAAGGGCAGTGAAGTGGACGCATTCCTTGGGTCAATAGGTTGAGAAGAACGAGATATTATGAATGGAACTAATGTTGGAGTTGTGAAATTACAAAAAAAAAAAATTCTAAATATTGTGATGTAAATTTGTATATGTATTTTGGCATGGTGTTGTGCATATAGGATGGTGCACAATTGTAAGGGAGGGAGAATGTAACATCTCCGCTATAATCCCCACTTTAATTAATGCATAATGTAGATATGAATGTTGTTATGGCCAAATGATGTAATATGTGAAAAGTGTTTATGATCTTTAATAAATAAAATGTATTTATAGTTGTTAAAGGACATGGATAGAGATGAGAGATAAGTTTTACACAAGAGAAGGAAGTGTCTAAGAGGGTTCCAAGGGGGGGATTATTTATGAGTTTTAATCCAAACCCATTTTCTGAATTTCATTATCATTTGGGACAACCTTTTATATTTTTTTGGTTGAGTGTATGAGAGCCCAATCATTGGATACCTTTAAGAGGGTAGGTGTATAAAGTTGCATCCCATAGTTATTGGGGAGAATGTTGTTGAAGTACAATTAACATTGGCCAAAGTGAGCAGTCAACTGTCTTGGGAAAATAAAGGAGATTTGTGTGGGAAGAACATGCATTTTTCACAGGAATGTTTTTAGGCATGAACAACAAGGACGTAACATGGATAAAGAAGGTTGGGATAATTCTAGAGAATGATGGGGCGTTTAGAGCTGAAACTGAAGAACCAAGTTGTTATGCCTAAAGAGTGAACTCCTACACGAGTTGCACTGCAACAATAAGTGATTTTTTTTGTGTTTTTTTTTATCAGAAGAAAAAAAAATTATATTCATAGGAGAATATGCATGTTGCAGTCTTTCATGTCAAGCCTCTATAGGATTTCTTTAGGATCTATACAACTTAGAAATATTTCTACTTCAAAATAGGCCTTTAAAGGATTTTTTCAAAAACTTCTACAAGTTGTTCAAACTGTCTAAAAACATATACAGCCTTACAATAACCAAAAAAGAAAAACTTCTTGAAAGATGAAACTCCATTACTTCGATTTATATTCCTTCAAAGAACTCATAAAAAACAAAATCTCATTTATGCATATGCAATGCTTCCTTTGAGATTTTGAATGCCTTTGTTTTAAGTTCCCTCAGAATGTGCTTGAAGGATAGCCACTCAAAGTCTCTGAAATTAAGATTGATGTCTCTTAGCAAAGAAGTCAACCTCGGATTTTGAATATTATCGATATCCCTTGCCCAATCGATTACCAACTTGGAGTCGTCGAAAACCTGTAGCTTTGACAAGTTTTTTTCTTTTGCAGTTTCCAGGAGGGTCCAAAGTGCTATAAGTTCTGCTCTTTTATTTGTTCCACCCCCTAGTGCATATCTGATGTGAATAAACATGTCGCATATACATAGGATGTGATAAATATAAAACATATCATATACACATCTAAATAAACATGTCATATATACATCTCAAGTTAAATATAAAACAATCAATATATATGTCAATATGGTATTGTTTGACATATATATTGATTGTTTTATATTCAACTTGAGATGTATATATGACATGTTTATTGCAAATTTTGTTGAGATGTATGTTTGACATGTATATTCATATGTATATCACTCATGTATATTATGTTTTTCATATAATGTTTTGGTTGTGGTTGTTTGATTTATAAAATGTATTATGAGTATGCTAATGATTTCTTTGTTTTTAAATTAAATTTGAGATGTATCACTCATTTAAATTTACAGTTTCCATATAATGTTTAACTTTACTTTTTTGAAATCATTTAATTTGGATTGTGCTTGCAAAAAGTTATAACCATTAATGTCATGTAATGTTTAACTCTTCTTCAAGGTGAATTGTTCGTTGTCATACAATATGTTGATTAAATGTGTTTAGAAACAAAAATACTTAAATATGATGAGTGAAATGATTGTAATTTGAATATTTATGTATTTTTCATATATTATAATAATAACATTATAATACAATCATTCACTAATAACAATGATGATGGTGTAATAATAATGTTATTTTTTTAATTTTTATTATTCAAAGATTACAAGAGAAAGTTATAATATAATTGTTTACTAAAATCAAAATTATTATATTTTATAATATTTAATGTTTCCAAAGATTTTATTAATTTGTATTATCCAACTATTATAATATATGAAATTTATTCAATTAAATTTAAAATACTAAATATAAAGAATAATAATACATTTTAATGATCTATACACTTTCGATGAAATGGTTTCACAATTTTTTATTTTAATACTAACTTTATGAATCTTCTATTAAAAAAAATATCACCAAACATTTTATAATTAGTATTTTAATAATTAGTAAAATTGACAAAGGTTTCTATACTTTTAGATAAGTATGGATCATTAAACTTTTCCTTAATTTTGACTAGGCTCTAGAAAAAACTTCAAGGAGAATGTTAAAAGAATGATTAATATAAGTTTATATGATTGTAAAACTAAAGGATGGATAGGTGAAGGCAATGATAGTTGCACTAGTTAAGGTTGGGAATGCCATCAAATTTGGTAATTCCAACACTAAAAGTGTGATTCCAGAACTCATAGATGTTGCATGAA
>SNQJ01S0192308.1:0-12224 GCA_010110895.2 Picea sitchensis
CATGTGTACTTGTAGATGCTAGGTAAACATCACCTCCTTCTTCAGTGGAGGTTTTTGCCTCTATGGAAGAGGTACTATCATATCCCTTTGGTTTTTAAACCTTCGTAGACTTGCAATATTTCCTATAATGTCGTGTTTTACCACACTTCCAACATTTCCTCAAAGATTTTCTTGGAGACTTAGATATACCTATAGATTTAGATCTTCATCCCGAAGGCTTACTAGGGTTCCCATATTGGGTACGCCCTCTTACAAATAAAGCATCTGTTTTGTGACCATCCATGCTTTTTTGTCTCATCTCTTCAGATAACAAGGATGCAACTACATCCTCATACTTCAATGTAGATTGAGTGGTACTACCTATTACTACAACCAGATTATCCCAAGAGTCTGACAAAGAACATAACAAAGTAATACACTTATCTTCTTCTACAATCATAATATTAACAAATCCAAGTTGACTTACCAGAGTATTAAAGTCATTTAGATGTTCTGTCACAGAATCTCCATCTTCCATCCTAAGATGATACAGCTTCTTTTGAAGAAACAACTTGTTTACCAGGAACTTTGATTGATACAAATTCCCTAACTTATCCCATAGTTTCGTGGCTTTATATTCTCTTGAGACATTCAACAACACCAAATCTGCCAAGCAGAGTCAAATAGTACTCCTTGCTCTTCTGTCCAACTTGTCCCAATCTTCCTTCGACATACTAGTAGCTGGTGCACTAGTATTTTGTGTACTAGTAGGTTGTGTACCAATATTTTCTGTGCTTGTAGATGGTGTACCAGTAGGCTGTGTACCAGGATCCACAACGATCCATTGTTCTTTGTCTACAAGAAGGTCCTCCATCTTGAGCTTCCATAGATCAAAGTTTTTACTGTTGAACTTCTCTATCTCGATTCTATATGAGCTCCCCATTCCTCTTTCTTGACTCGAATCTCTACTGCAAAAGCTCCCACTAAACCCAGGTTTATCACAAAACCAAGATAAAATTGATCTATCAAGACTGAGCCAAACCCTCAATAACAAACGCATCCCTCTGAAGCCAAAAACGAGCTTTGATACCACTTGTAAGTTTTAAACCTGCGAAGTAAAGCAATGCATATAGATTCTTAAGCAATATAGAAATTAATCAATGGTTCATACACATAGTACACAAAGATTTTATACCAGAAACCCTCAACAGGGAAAACCTTTCTTCTATTCATTATATCAAATTTCACTATTTGCCATACAATATATACAATGTTTTTAGGTATTTTGTAGATACCAAAACCCTAATCCCTTAATCTGAGATTAATTACAAATCCACTAAAAATAGAAAAAAACGCCCCCCCCCAAAAAAATAAGGGCGTTGCCCCGAATGCTGCGCATAACCAGGAGGGGGCATACTTTCCCCCCATGGGACCCCCCTAGGAAAGTGCCTGACGCACACGACAGAGCTCTAGGTGAAGTGATCGTCAGACGCAGTTGTCGTATCTGACGCTCCCACACACATACACATGCAAAGAATATAACACATACCCAACATGATCCAAGATATGATGAGGGAATATTTTTAGGGTATTCATCTAATAAGAAAGAATACATATGTTATAATCTTAGACTATTAAATATAGTGGAAAGTGCCAATGTAAATATAGATTACCTAAAAAAGGGCATATCCCAAGACATTGATAAAAAATCTCAACAAGAAGATGATGATGTAGAATCTCAGCAAGAAGATAATGACGATGAACCATAATAAATTGAACCATGTACTGATGAAGAAGACGGTGAATAAATGCCGTTACCAAAAGGTCCATCAAAAAGAGTTCAAAAGAATCATCCCGAAAGTCAGATTATTGGAGATACAAATGCAGGAGTGGAAACGAGAAGGAAACATGCATTTGACTCAGAACAAGCAATGTTATCCCTGATAGAACCTAATCCATTTAAAGAATCTATCAAAATTAAAGATTGGATAGAATCAATGAATGAAGAACTAGACCAAATATAAAAGAACCAGACCTGGGAATTAGTTCCAAGACCTAAGGACAATAATTTTCTAGGAACCAAGTGGATCTTCAAAAACAAACTAAATGAAAATGGGGATACTATAAAGAACAAATCTAGATTGGTTTTCAAAGGATATTCCCAAGTGGAAGGTATTGATTCTGAATAGACTTTCGCTCCATTTGCAAGACTTGAGGCCATCAGAATGTTCTTGGCATTTGCATGCTTCAGAAATTTCAAAATCTATCAAATTGATGTCAAGTCAATGTTCCTTAACAAAACACTAGAAGAAGAAGTCTATGTTGAGAAACTAGAAGGATTCATGTTAATAAAAAATCAGGACTATGTGTGCAAGCTGAAAAAGGCCTTGTATGGTCTTAAACAATCCCCTAGAGCATGGTTCTTAAGGCTTGATCAGTACTTACAAAAACAAGGATATAAGAGAGGAACTACTGACAACAACCCATACATCAAAATTGAGGATGAAAACATGATTGTTGTGGTGGTATATGTAGATGAAATCATATTTGGGAGTAATCTTACTACACTAAGAAAAACATTTGCAACCAAAATGCAAGAATAGTTTGAAATGTCTATGCTAGAAGAACTGTCATTTTTTTTAGGTTTACAAGTAAATCAAACAGAAAATGGAATATTCATTTCCGAAACCAAATATATCAAGGAAATTCTAAAGAAATTCCAAATGGAAGATAGTAAACCTATGAGTACTCCCATGATCACTAGATGTAAACTAATCCTAGAAGATGACTCACCAAAAGTGGACCAAATGATGTATATATCAATGGTTGGAAGTTTTCTCTATTCAACAACAACAAAACCTAACATCATGCAGGTTGTAGGACTCGTGGGGAGATTTCAATCTTCAGCTAAAGAAACTCATTTAAAAGTAGTAAAGAGAATATTTGGATATCTTAAAGGCACCCTAGAACTTTGATTATGGTATCCAAAAGATAAAGACTTCAATCTAACTACATACACTGATGCAGATTGGGTCATTAGTATAGATAATAGGAAAAGCACCAGTGGAGGATCATTTTTCTTAGGAAAATGTCGAATGGTTAAGCAAGAAACAAACATCCACATCACTTTCTACAATAGAGGTAGAATACATTGTTATTGCATCTTGTTGCACACAAGTTCTTTGGATGAAGCAAACATTAGAAGATTTACAAATAAGATATGATAATCCCATTACTATTAATTGTGACAACACTAGTTCCATAAGCATCTCTAAAAATCCAGTAATGCATTTTAAAACCGAACACATCCCAATTAAATACCATTTTCTAAGAGATCGGGTTACCCAAAAAGTGGTTAAAATAGTGTATGTAGACACCAAAGAACAAATTGCAGACATATTCACAAAACCTTTGCCCAGGAGTACCTTTGAAAATCTTCAACAGAAATTAGGAATCATTCAAAAACCTCATTAAAAACCATACAAATCCTATCATAAGAGGAACATGGTTAGGGGGAGAATTTCCATAGGGGGAGTGAAGAAATATCCCCTCTACCATTGCTATCAAAGGGGGAGGAAATTGATAAGAGCAGAAATTTCAAAGAGGAAAAGGTTTCCATCTATGCCAAAGGGGGAGAATGTTGGACACATTGTTACGAAATTGTCATTGATGGAAAATAAGGAGCAGAAGAACATTAACACAAAGCTTAGAAGGGAGAATGTATTGTAGAAACACTATCAATATTGAAATCCCCATCGTAAAACTCCAAAAGAATCGAGGAGGAATCCTGTCCATTGTATTTTTCGGGACAAATTTTGACCGTCGGATCATAGAGGAAACTTGCGTAAAGAAGAAGAGAATCATGGAAATTTGTTGAATATTTGGGAATGATTTAGATCATGAGATCTAGATTAAATATAGACTGTCAGATTGAATACTAAGAGTCATGGACCATCCATCATGGAAATGACGTACGCATGGTCCACCCAACATTTACCATTTTGGATAATATCGACCAAAGGAAATTTTCATGAAGGAATTTTAGCCAAAGCTGAAGTCCCAAAGTAAAAGTAAGTCATCAGATCTAAGGAGAACTTTGAGATCAATGATAGCCATCATATCAAGGTTGTGTAGCATCAATCAACTTCAGCACTGACCACTCCAGCGAAAAGAAGCCAAGAAAGGGTAAGATTACCCGAAGGCTGAAGCTCCACATTTATGAAGTGAATCAGGACCATCAGATCTGGACAATTCACGATGACCATTGGATCAGGACAGGTGAGTCCAATTGTGGTCAACTTTGACGCAGACCACTTCGACAAAAAATGGTTTAGAACATGTAAGTTCACCCGAAGGTCAGAGCTACGAAGTCATGAAGTAAGACATGTGACACACACATTGAGAGACCATGTCATCATAGTCCACAAGACTACATCAGCAAGGACACTTGGCACATTCAAATGGTCACAAGTGTGAAGGTACAGTTGGAATTTTAGGTATACATAAGTCACAAATCTAAGTGATACATGGAATCCACTCGGCCAATGCCACATCAATAGTGATGTAATCAAGCTACATCACTCTAGGAGTATGTCTTTTAGGGAAAATCAATTTTTACCACTAGCAACTGCCCGAAGTGCTGAAGGACGAAGTCATTCTCGAGCATTGATCAAGCACCGGGTAAAGGATGAGGAAAAGAGCCATTCATAATCATCGATCCAAGATACATATCAAAGAGTATAAGCTATTTCAGGATTTAATCAAAGTAGTTTTGAAAACCACCCTTCCAAGCTCCGAAATGATGTGCGTATGACGCATGGACAGACAATTTATGGTTCGGTGGTTGGAGGAAGATTTATCCCTCATGCAAATTTAACTACAAAATAATCCTATCCATCCATCTCAATGTTTGATTAAGTCATAGCCATCAGATTAGTCCAATTGAAGGATAGTGTAAGGATTGAATCTAAACCATTTATTTGGTTATGGGAATCATGCTAACCATCGAATCAATCATTGTGAGAGGTAACCACTTCAAGAAGTTCAAAATTCAGAATATTTGATTTTTGTAAAGGAGAAATCAGCCGAAGACTGAAGTCTGAAGGACTAGGTTTCATCCCCTGGTCATGATTTATGAACACATAATCTATGAGGTGTTGGGAACATCACTTAAATTAATAATCCCATGGTCCTAGTTCCTAGACATGTGAGGGGTATTAAGAAGGGAAGTACTAATATGGACTCCAACATAATTTTCTCTGCAGGAGTTGTAAGACTACAAAATCCGAAGTCTCGAAACTCTGAAATCCTGAAGTGAATGAGAATTGTCCACTCAACTGTAGATTAAGTATTGACCAACGATTTTCTTGAAATCCTTTGATAATCCCAGATCATCCATCTAACGAAAGATTGAATATTGACCATTTGATCTACTAGCGATTACAATATACACACTTTGAAGAAATTTACTTTGGGAGGATCGAATGATTGCAAGGGTCGGAAGTCCTAAAGGAAAAAGTACCGAAGAACCTGGTTCCAACCCATAGTCACATTAAGGAAAGATAAAAATGCATGGAGCTTAAATCTGTTTCCTGAAGGAGACCCAAGAAGAACACCATTAGTGTAGCATATAGTAGAGTAACAACTTGATTTTGATCTATTAGAGAACTGAGGATGTAATATAAGAATAGGAACAAGATAAGGAGTTGAACAGTACCTGTGATGAACTTGTGAGGACGAATCAAGATTAATTAAACTGAGAAACTTACATGATAAATTAATTAATAAAGGAAGAAAATAATTTATGTTAATGAAAAGATATAATGATTTATTGTCAAAAGACGCAATGATTCAAATTCAAACCAATTTGAAAAATATATAAATGAGAAAGAATGGTGAGAAGAAAAGGTCTCTGTAGTCTAGATCAGAAGATCAAAATACAAGAAAATTCCAAGAAGAGGAACTGATGATACTTAGGCAGTGAGGGTGGAAGGGAGGATCAAGGAAGGATTGATATCCTTTACTAGATAAGGGAGTTGGTGCTTCCTAGGGTTGGTGCCCTAAAAGAAAGGGATTTGGTGCTTCCTAGGGTTGGCACCCTAAAAACAAGGGAGTTGGTGATTCCTAGGGTTGGTACCCTAAAGACAAAGGAGTTTGTGATTCCTAGGGTTGGTGCCCTAAAGACAAGTGATTTGGTGCTTCCTAGGGTTGGTTCCCTAAAGAAAAGGATTTTTGTCTCCTAGAGGTGGTACTCTAAAAAGTATTGGTGTCCTTCAGTATTCTTAATAAAACATTGTAGTTCTTGTTAATTACATTTATATAGTTGATTTTAAATACAAGTCTGTTGTTGAACTACTGTGGTAATTAATAAAATATCAAAGTAATTGCTAATTGTTGAAAAAAGGGCAATATTGATTCACCCCTCCTCTCAGTATTTCCAACATTTGCATCCATTATTTATAGTTTTTCTTTGAGAGGGTTCCAAGATTGAGCCCTATAGTAGATATTATTCCACATGGACCACATGATCCAACCATGTCACGGTGGATTGATGTGATGAGGTGGATAGGAGGTGGTACGATGCCAACCCCTACAATGATGAGTTCTTTTTTTAGTGGAGTTGACAGGTCATATCCATTGATGACTACTCTTATTCTAGGATTGACTATAGAGGGGATCCAGATATGCATTTTCCACCAAGTTCCGCCTACAGTGATATTGGTAAGAAATGTTTTTATATATTTCATTTTTTGTGTGTTTTTAAAAAAGAATAAAAAACACAAATATTTTGTATGGCATCAAGTATTAACAATTTCTTTGTCACACAGATGTAGGTCCATGACGGCCAGAGGAATTCCCATGATATCGATGAAGGAGTTGGGGAGATGAGCACATGGGAGGATATGTAGAGGAACTGTTGCAGAATGTGCAGGGGAATTTGTCTCGGTTGAAGCACATGATTCTTATGGTTAAAGTGGAGGATCTTCCATAGGCTATGCAATGGTAGGTGGTGGGTGTACCCTGTGCATGGGTGGGACTCTTTCAGTGTCTCACAAAATTTTTAGTGTGCTATCATGACACGCATCTGGTGTCATAGGCACATATTTCATGGTAATATTATATATCAGACATATATGTATTTTGAGGGTGTGAGCCCCATTTTGTACTATGACACCATATTTTTTGAAAAGATGAAATATAAAAAAAAATTGGTCTTCGGATTTACTTATATATGTTACAATGTGTAGATGCGTGAACACATTTTCTTTGCTTAACTATGTGACAAATGACAATATAAAATATAATTAGCATATGCATTGGATACATGATTAGAAATTCTAGGTATGTGATTATAAGTAAGAGAATCAAAGTATCGTTCCAAAAGTCATACTCATACGAATAGTCAGAGTAGATTAGGGTCTCACAGATGGTAATTGTTGTTTAACTGACATATGACTAACTAGGAGTCCAAGAGAAGCTCTTAAGACCGAATACCATGCGAAATGGCATCGTTTGACGGTTCTATAATGGCACTATACTTAGCCACATTATTTGTTGATGGCTCCAGATGAACGCCACCTGAAGACACGCGTTGGCCCTCGGGTGAGTAAATAACCCAAGCGACATAAGCCATGTTTTGTGTATGATGACTAGAACCATCCACCAATCCTAAGTAAAATGAATACTCTCTTGACATCTTCCAACCAAGGGAAAACTTGATAAGCAAGCCAATGAAACAAAGGAAAATATATATATACATAAATATAAACTAGTATACATAAGGTCACACCCAAGCTTGAGGGCTTACGCATAATACCATTTAAGGTAGAGCCCATTTTTGGGATCATCTAGCATATTCCCTTCATAATATTCCAATTCATAGGCTCATTTCTATAAGACATGTCACATGATATAACGACCATGCCACATGGGGTTGAACTTACCTTCCCCCAATGGTTCTTTGTCTTGGTCATATAGGAGGATGAAGTCACCCTCAGTGTACTACCAAGGATAGACATAGCTATCATATTGAACCTTAACACGATTTTTATTTTCTTTAATAGTTGTAGAGGCATCTCGATGTTGCTCATTGATACGCTCTAGATGCACAAGGAGTTCTTCAAGATCATATGTGTCAGGCAGGAGCTCAATTTCCAACTTGAGGGAAGGGATTTCAAATTCAATCAGAAGAATCAACTCCATGCCATGTACTAACTGAAAAGGAGAAAAAATGGTGGAAGTCTTTACCAAGGTTCGATATGCCCAAAGTGCAGGTTAAAGAATTAGCTGCTAGTCAAAATTACTCTGGTTGATATTTTTTTCAAGAAGGTCTTGAGATATTTATTCACTACCTCTACTTGTCCATTTTCTTGGGGATAAGAAGGAGAAGAATGATTTTTCTTAGACCCCAGTTTTGATGGTAACTCTTACATCATTTCATTCTGAAAGTGACTGCCATGGTCGGTGAAAATTTCTTTTGGGATTCTGGACCAGGCTATAATTTGGTTGAATACGAAGAATGATGTAGTATTACGATCATATTTAATGGTAGGCATGACCTCTACCCATTTAGTGAAGTAATCCACAGACACAATGATATGATGATGCCCCCTAGTTGAAGCTAGGTTACAATCCATAAAATCTACCCTTCACTTATTGAAGGGACCGATGGTGATGGATGGATGAAGAGGGGCTGGGTGTGAGTGCATTTTCTGAGAAAACACTTGGCAAGGGTGACACTTCTTGATCACTTCAACACAATATTTAAAAATTGACAGCCAAAAATAACTGGCTCACAATATTTTTTGGGTTGTTGCAAGCCCAGATAAATGACCACCACAAGCCCCACTATGAATTCATTGAGAACTGACTCAGCTTCCTTGTGAGTCAAGAAACAACACAAAATATTGTCTACTCCTCGATGATACAAAGTGTCGTTGAAGATAAGGTATTTTTTATCTTGATGACATATACGTCATCGATCATCTCTTGGTGGATGATGTGATAGCTTCAAAGTTTGAAGATAAATTATAATGTCTCCATACCAGGGGTCCTAATATGAGATAAGGAAGATATGTTCATCCGTAAATGAATCATCATGAAAAAATTCCTTATCTAGTCGAGGGAAGTCTGATATCAACTCGGAAAAAACTAGTGATTTCTTAGATTTCGCCGAATAAAAATGGAGATCAAATTCTTGAAAAATAACGATCCACTTATTATATTTCCCCCCTATGATACACCTGGTGAGGACGTATTGAAATGGATTGATATATGCAATTATGGTAGTTTTGCAAAGTAATATATAACATCATAATCTTTGAATTGCATGTATGGAGGCCAAGGCTAGTTTCTCTATGTGAGAGTATTTAAGTTCGGGACCGACAAGGTTTCGACTGAGATAGTAGATAATGTCCTCATGGAGCTCATCATCTTCCTGAACCATAACCATACCAACCGTCCCTTCAAATGCGGCAATATAAAGAAAATAGTCTCTACTATAGTCTGGAGGCTTCAACAAAGGTGTTGATACCAAGGATTTATTCATAGCATTAAAATATTCCTAGGCTCTCTCATCCCATATAAATGGAGTATTGTTATTCAAAAGACACATGAAATCCTTAGTTAAATTGGAATAGTTCACTATGAACCGATGCAAGAAGTTATCCTTCCCCTGTAAACCTTGAAATTTTGAATGTTGTGTGGGGGAGGAAATCGAAGTATTGCCTCAACCTTTATATGATCTGTTGGAACACATATAATCCTAAAATTTGAGATTTACTTTCTCAACTTCATCTTTCCCAAAGTGGCAACTCAGAAATCAACTTTCAAAGTTTAAATCAAATTTATTTTTGGTCATAAGGTGTGCATGATATCCTTCATTGATGAAGTTGCCCCGTTTGATCAGACGATCCCCTTTTTCCCAGAGTTTTGGATCCCCCTGATTATTAAAGAGTAAAATCACTAAAGGTCACTTCAGAGCTTCACACTTCAAGCATTTCGATAGGTCTTCACGATTAAAGCCCAAAACCCGAAAGTGTCCATTATCACTTTTTCATAAACCTTTAAAGGACATGAATCATAGTACATGTGTATCTTTTTTAGTCTTCCCTATGTTGACACATGGCACGCCTTGGTCTGAATACCTAAAACAAATTAAGTTAAACATGATTAATTAATGTTTTAAACGAGATTATCTTGTAATTAACCTTTCACAAATTCATGATTCGGGAAATTTCGTCTTTGTTTCATCCAAAAATCTCGAACATGAACCACCAATATTAATGGTATTTATCACAAATCAATGGTAATTATTTTTAGCATAGATCGCGGATTGCCAGGTATACTTTCCCATTAAGGTTTAAAAAAATTCCGTCAGTAAAGGTATACTCGAATCAATGCACCTGATGTGAATAAAAATTATTGATTTTGAATTTCATTTTCACCTTTCACAGAATAGTAATTTTTATCCAACTGAGAAGCTCACGCATTCCCCTACAACAGGTAAACCCGTTCCTATTTTATTGATATCATGGCACCATGGAAGATGATTTAGAAGACTAATGCAACTAGTGAAGGTGGAAATCTGAATGGGGATGTTCTGTCAGATACCACACCGTGATCCATAAACATTGTTAAATATTGGACACAGGTGTTCAAGATTTTGGAACATGATCTTGTAAATTGCCCAGAAGATTCTGGCGATGAAGTGAATGACACTCATGAAGTTAAACTTGGGGATATATCTCAGTCAGATCTACACAAAATAGTTGCGCGATGGAGACTCATGGAGTATAATGACATGATAGGTTGGGCCCTGGAAAACGTCAACGTCCAAACCAGGAGCATATTCAACTCTCAAAAGGTTGTTGTTGGGTATTTCCGACAAGAAAACATACAAGTAATTTATAAGTTATCCCTCGATTTTAAATACAATTACAATTTTGCATTCATGTTGGAGTTTGAGAAACATGAGTGTGTTGTAGGAAAATCTCCCTGCGAACAAGTAGATTGCCTCAAAGAGCTAGACCCTACTCTAAGATAGAAAGTGCTTAACATGGACACTGACTTCCTTTCAAATCCATACAAACTATCACATGAGAAGGAAGGAGAACAACAGTACCTTTTTATCGATTTTTGTCCCTGCATGCTCCAAATCAAGCTCTGAACTCTCGCTCCTTGCTGAGTCCTATAGACAAACAACGTATGACCGCTTCCTACTCTATTGACGTTAGCTTGAAAATAGATCTATCTATCAATGATAGGTTCATGTGAGGTGAGACACAAACTAGAAAGAAACAGGCCAAGCATGTCATATTGATGAGAATAATGACAACAGTACTTACAATCATAGATGCGAATGCGACAGCTTCGTCAAGTCCCCTTTGTCTAACCCTTGCTTGAAAGATCCACAACCTGGATGATAGCAACTTCACTGATCACTTCTCCTTTGACTGACTGTGTGTTCCCTATGAGATCATAGGTTTGATGCTAGCAATTCTTCCCCCTTTTCACCATCATAGAGCTTGCTTATATAGGTTAAGAGGAGCTTAACCTCTTGAGTTATCTTTATAACAAGTTGAGTAAATTCCTCCTTAGATCAGGGATCTTGTGATGGAACCAAGAATTCGAATGCAACTGCCTTCTAAACTTGAAGGATCCTCCCCTTATTCTCCTCAACGGGCCAACTACTGCCTCAGATTAGGCAGCACTCCCTCAAAAGGGGCATCAGAGAGTTGTGGCACTCCCTAGGAAGCTTGAGGGGAGCGCCAACGCTCCAAAGGTGGATAGCACTCCTTTAGAGGGGAAGGAAAGCGTTATAACGCTCCCTGAGGCCTTATAGAGGAGCACCAATGCTCCTAAGGATGATGTAGGGGAGCGCTCACCCTCAGAAATTTTGTTTAAGAGCTCGTCTTAGGTGATAAGATTTCCTTGACTTCAGTTAACCAGTTCCCCTTCTCCAAATCAAGTGTACGAGATGTTTTAAGTGCCTCCTTAGTGCCTTTGTTATGGAAATATGCTTGAACAATGTTTGCAACACTTGTGAACAACTTGCGACACTTGTGAAATTTGTAAGGAATATGCGACACTTACGACAATTGAGAGGAACATGCGACACTTCTCTAGTTGAGTAATTTTGACATGTAACAGATTGCCCCCCAAAGTATGAAGTTAGAAGATGTGAACTGATAACTGAAATGCTTTGTAGATGTTCAAGCAAGGGTATAGACTCGGAGAACCTGATG
>SNQJ01S0192309.1:0-17772 GCA_010110895.2 Picea sitchensis
ATATGGGAGGGATTTGATCAGGTATTGGGACACTTTTTTTTGAGTTTTGAGAAAATTTTGACGGTCCATGAAAATTTTTCCAAGAATCAACTTGAGCATATAGGTTAGGTTACTACCCCGACTTTTGTGTCTCGTTGTCTTTTCCCTCTACCATAGGATCGATCCCATCAGGTTGCGACACGAAACCATCATATCTACTTTAGAAGTGTCGCAACTTGGCGGTAGAGCTTACTAGAACATGGATGCCCTAGGTAGGTCCTGGTTGCATTATGGTGTCCATGTCGTCTCTAAAACACTATAGGCTCGAGAGTCCTTATAGTCTTTCCTGAATATGAATTTGAGCCTCATTTGCATGATTCTTCTTCGCTCTTGATCTCACCCTCAGGACTCCCAAAAAATAACGGGTCTCCTTTTAAGCCCTTTTCAGACCCTCTAAACATGAAAAGATTGTCAAGTGATATTGTGGCCTTTCACACTTGTTAAACTGAAATTTGAAGTCACGTCTGTCCAACGGTAGTTTACCCCTTTTTCGGTCCAGACGATCAACTGTACGAACAAAGGTATACTCTATGGAACTTTCGTTCTTTAGAAGAGTACTCTCAGGTATAATTTTATCCCTTTTTCGGGCCTGAGGGACTAAACTTATGAAAAAGAAACCCCCACGGAGTCCATAGTTAAGCTCTTTTCAGACTCCCTAAAATTGAAAAGATCGTCAAGTGACCTTATTCTTTCACACTCGTTAAATTGGTCCCGAAGAATATTCCTGACGGAGTCCATAGTTAAGATTTTTTCAGACTCCTTAAAAATGAAAAAATGGCCAAGTGATCTTGTCCTTGTCACACTCGTTAAAATGGTTTTGAATTGACGTATAATTAGTGCTAGTTTACCCTTTTTCAAATCGACTAGACTATCTTCGAAAAAGGTACCCCAATGGAGTCTCCTTTCATGTTTTTTCAGACTCTCTAAATATGAAAAACCACCAAGCTTACCTTCTCTGGGCTCGTTAAATTTACATCGAAGGATGTTACCATTGTGTGTTTTATTAACCGCATTTGCATACCTTATACGCCAGTCTTGTAACTATTTGCTTCTGCGTCTAAACACCTTTGGCCCCCGAAGGATTTTTCCTGAGTATCATTCTACTAGAACAACAGTCTTGTCCTTGTGCCTTGAGCTTGTATGTTTGCAACACTCGTTCCTCCTTTGTAACATAATATTCTTTCATTCTTTTTCCACAATTATCAAAAAGAACAAAAAAATCAAATATACCCCAAAAAGAGGAAGGGAAAAGTATTTTCTTTATTGGCAGCATCATGAGTCGCCCTTTGATGAAGCACATTTGCCCATTTGTTCATCAGACTATGGGATGTAGTACGACCTTAGGAAGCTTTTTCTCGCTATATAGAGTTGTGTCCTCCACCATTTGGTTATCCTTCCAAACATATGGAGAGTTTGTGTTGCCTTCTGCTTCGTAGACTTATGATTAACATACATGTTTTCTGAGTCTCATCATTTGTCGTGCTATTATCCAAGGGAAGTTTTTCACCAAGCCTGAGTCGACCTCTCTGTAATATGTCTCTTGTCCGCATACCCGACCATCCTGAACATCCAATCAAGTCCTTGTTGAAAATCACTGAAGCCTTCAGTCTGATCATCAAGATTATCAATTCCATGATCGACGAGCCATCGAAGACCTCTGGGTAGTGCAGTCGTACACTCATATTACACTCCTAGCCGAGTTTTGAAGATTTTGAAGTTGTTGCTCGAGCTCTGAAGATCTCATCTCCATCCATCAGGCCGAATCAACTTTGGGAAGATGGATACTCTATCTGTATATCTTTCTGATTTCGAGATGTAGCTCTGTTGTGTATTGTTCACAGCTACTCTTTATAGTTATTTGACATGGATCTACAGTGTATTTGATTGATAGCCATGGTTCTATTTTATCCTGAGCATGGGTATGCTCGCCTCGGTGAAACCTTTGTTATTTTGCAGACGACACCTCTCGGTTCCTGATCCTTGGGCTCAATCGTTCGGCACATCAGTAAAGATTGGTAATGTATTTCGGCCATCAGATGCTCTTCTGACCTCACACATTAGGGGGCATCTGTTATAACCCTAAATTGCACTACACATGCTTACCTGGCATCAGGCCAACTCATATCCCTTCTTTGTTAAAGCACTGTTGAACAACTCTTTGAAAATCCTCTTGTATAAAGGCCCACACACCCTAACCCATTACTACACGCGTGTACACGCTGGCTGACCCAAAATAGCCCATGTGGACTGACAAAAGCATGAAAAAAGGAAAGTTGTCAACGGAACAAAAAGCTATGGGTGAGTTAACTGAAACTCTCGGCCATGCATGGTCGAGGGTTCATCCAAATACCTAGCTCCTTCTAGCCTATAAAAGAAGGGGTAGGGGTACCATTTGGAGGAGAAAAAATATAGCAAAGAAACTCTGCCCATTTGCGTATTCCCATTGTCCCAACCCTTTAGCCTTTTTTTATGCCAAAGGAGATTCAAAGCAAAGCAATTGGAGGACAGAAGAAGAGGAGCCCAGGATCAGGTTCAAGGAGCGGTGGCCGGTCTCAACTTTTGTAAGTTGACTCATTCAAAGTAATAAAGAAAGTGATTTTCCCGTCCCAATTCATGAAATTTTTATGGTTTGATTAGTTTATGTTTGGATTTCTAACCCGTTAGTATATAAGTAGTATGCATGCATAGTTGTTGCTTGTCTTGGATGCAGGTCATCTTTGGAAGGAGTATTGCGAACAAGGAATCAAGCACAATGGAGGATCGACATCAAACGCCAGGAACAAGGTAGGTTGATATTTCCATGCATTTACTAAGAAAAGGGGATTTAAATCTAGGGATGAAGGTAGAAAGTAATTTCTCTCCGGTCATATCTGCATGCAAAGTCTGAACTCTATTTGCTAGTCCGTAGGGAGATTTTCCCAACAATAATGAGCATAATAGTGGTCCACTAGATCACCCAAAAGGAAATAGTTTATGAGGATGTAATTGAAAATGAGGAGATGGTCATGATGGCGATAGCCATAGGGGAAAAGGAAGAGTAATGTAAAGAGGTCTTTATGAGATTTCTTGAAGAAGATGACATTGATATAATAAACATTCAAGATGGGGTTGTAGAGAGAAGTGATATAATCACTTACCTGGCAATCAGTTAGCTATCAAAGTAATTTTTAAATATGATTAGGTAAACGTAAAAAAGTTAACACATCGTCCATAGAAAACTTATTAAGCACTAAACCCCTATTAAATCTGCCCATTGTCAATAGGTGTACGCTGAAGTTATACTTCTCACAAGTTGACCTATGTTGTTGACCACCATGATATTGAGTGGATGTCATGTCAACTTCCATTACTCATACACGTTGAGCTAGTTATGTTAGATATTGGGCTACTAGGAAAGGTAGCGGTTCCATTTTTATTGTATTGAGTATTATTACAACAATGACTATCTTCTTAGTAAGAGAATAAAAAGAATTAATACTACCAAAGATGGACTATAATGGCTTCTCTCATCCCTTCACACTCTCATACTATATGTTTACACAACTTACATGTCAAATGTATAACCCTAACTCATGCACCTCCATCATGTAATCAAACTTGACAAAAATAGTTACAAAACTTAATTTCTAATAATATACCTCAAAGAAATCTCCCCACATACAAAGGAATCTATCCCAAGCAATGCACCCTATCTATGCCTAGAATAGTTCTTACAAATTATTCCATGAAAAATATTTGACATAATTGTGTAAGGAATCTATCATAACTATGTAAGAAGAATATATTATAACTAGCATATAATTTGCGAGACCTTATACTAACCAAAAATAGAATATGCCAAGCATCATAAATGTAAAAAACAGTGACAAAACTTAATTTCTAATAATATACCTCAAAGAAATCTCCCCACATACAACAACCATGATTTAAGGAATCACCTTCATCATTCAAACCCTTGTTCCCATGGAGAGAAAGTCAATGCGACCAAAAACTAACATCTTCTTGGGTTGTGTTGATGGGCGAAATTGACCGCTCGTCAACTGGAGGAGTGAATCCATTCTGGGGTTGTCTAATTAACCCAATCCATTTGGATTAATTCACTCCGACGGGTTTTGCGGCTCCATTGGCCGATCTAAGTCCTAAAGAAAGAAAAAAATAACTAAAGGAAAAACAATAACCTAATAAATAACAATCACTAAAATCTATAAGTGCATTTAAATATATATGTGTACAATTTATTTAACTGAAATTATAATCAATAACTTTATATACAATCTATACAAAACACGAGTTTTAATCTAAACTCGCAAAAATCAAGTGTAGATTGATTACTTTAGCAATAATAATAAGGAAAATGAAAATACTACCTAATCTTTTTTTGGTTTATTTTCTTAAATGTATGCACTTGTGAAATCAAACATTAAACTGCCTAATTGAACAGAAAATAATAGATAGTAGAAAATGTTCTATATATAGGAAACTTCTATATTCAACAAACTAATGAAATCAAATAACAGGCTAACCTGTTATTGCATCCAATGTCTGTTCGATATTGAATATCCATCTACCTTTATCTGTTGAAGTAAACCTGCTACAGATCTTGAGATTGCCCCTAATAAATGAGAAACGATAATGTTGGAGATTGAATTATAATAACAGAACATATAATAGATGCAGTCACAGTAATCTTATAATTTGCAAGTAACTACGATGAGATAATTCTTCCTGTAAGAACTTGCATGTAAACATTCAACTGAAATTAAAGATAAATCTTCTAATTTAAATTGAATAGAGGATCACTGTATGTTATATCTGAGACACGAGATATGGGAAATATGTGAAAAGGATGATCTCAAATAACAATAGATCATGCAAATGAAAGGCTATCATCATCTATCATCATATTGAGATAAGCAGAACTTAAATTAAAACATGATACAGAAAGCTAAAGATGTAATGTATTCTGTGCCATTCAAGTCTGTAGGTAAATATCCATATTCTCGCCCCAAGCCAAGATGATCAAATGTTTACAAAATGATATGTTTATATAGGTTTCATGAAACACAACTGTTTCCTGTTGATAAAATCAAATTGGTTCCAAAAAATAATGGGGGATGCAACCACCCTGATTTCACTAGATATCAAAACACTACCAACAGTCTAATTCTGTTTACTCAAAATACAAAATAGATGTGATTGAGAGATCTTAAACGTGAATCATATCAGCTTTGAAATCATAGCCTCCTGAATTATCTTGAAAACAAAAGAAAATAAGAAGATCTCAGATATGTTTTCAGTCACTAAATCAAACAATTCGAATTTTCTTAACTGGCTACAGAATCTTTCAATTATGTAGCTAGTTATAATAGAAAATGCAATCTTATTTTATTAAATAAACAAAATAGCCTAATCTTAATAATAAAAATAGTTTTATTCAATCAAAACAAATATCCTAACTTAAGAATGACAATGATCATGCTAACTAAAACATACCTCTAATCATAAAATGAAATCATGTCAAGAAATTTTGGAATTAACGATAGTTGTTGTTGCCTCTACGTTTTTGAAAATCACATGACCTATAGATTTCAAACGCTTCTCCTTCCCTTGGATAATGGATTCAAGTCTGTTGTTTTTGTTTGTCAACATATCAACTTGGTCTGTTAAAGACTTGATTCGTGACTATAGCAGTGGGACATCGTTATAGTATCTGTCAATCCACGATCGGCACACATCACATTGTGACTGTAAAGAGTTTGCATTAGAACGAACAACATTATGGGTCGGAGAATCCTCCATGAGAATGGTACATTTATCACAGAACTGGATACCAGGAAATTATGGGTTGTCCTTTAGACAAGGAGGAAAATTATTAACATAGTCATAGGGTCGGTCAGGGTATAACCCAAATGACACGGGGTCCTCTTCAGCAAGGAATTTGTGAATTTCTGAGTCTGATATTTCGCTCACTTCAATCATGTTGATCGTGTCTGCACAGGGTTTCATTTTGTTTCAAACACTTCGAGAAATCAACCGACCAGCTCTTTTGTTTTTGAAATTGACATCAACACTGCCTTTTAGCTTCTTTCATGTAGGTTTCTTAACAGTTTTAGTGCAATCCTTTGGATGTGTAACCGGTCGACTGCCCTATTGAATGACATTAGGGTAGCTCGAGGGTTCGTTATTAGGGGGAAAATCACAGGCCTAGAGAGGTTGGGAAGAGGTCGTAGGGTTCACAAGGGTTTCCACAATGACCAGCGTATCTACCTGTCCCAACTCATGGTTGCCAAAACCATTTCGCATAATGAACGAATCCCAACAATCATTTTGTGACTATAACTGGTGCATGAGGATGATTTTAATCAGACCATGATGAAATAGAATTGAATCTGACCTCTATTTCCTAAATCGTTTACCCATTTTATATAGACTTTTGAGCAGGTAATAAGGCATATTCAACGAAAAACTAATAAAACTCATAAGCAGGCGTAGATGATATAGGAAAACAAGTCTGAATCATCCCTCACATGTGATGAATTGCTTCACTACAGCAAGTAAATCATGCCACCTAGGTTTCAAAAAACAAATTGGCATACCTCGATCACAGGTAGTTATTTTTTGTGAGGTAAACAGTAACGTCCAAGGGACCTCCTCCACTTTCACATTCTTGAACCATTTCTGACCAACTGCTGGCAATCACGTGGCCTGACTCAGGAACTCTTCAATTACTTCCAATTGCACATCACCGATTTTTTCCCTACAACCATCAAAGGTTAAGGAAAACTCTTAGGCAACTTGAAGATTAAACCCCTGAAACTTTTCAATGAAAATATGCCAACCGTTCCTCTCCAAATATTCCCTAGCATTATCATATGAGAGCAGGGTTTGGATGCCATTCGGTTCAACCCTTACCACTAGAGCCATACTGAATGGGTGAGTGATTAACGCACAACACATAGGTAGGGTTTGCAAAATGAAACAGAGCCAAAGCCTGAGCCTTATCAATACATGTTGTGATGATTCAAACGATGGGCATGGTGTTTAATCAAAACGCGTGTGAGGAGTTTTGTGAATCCAAAGGTCATGCTAAGGAGTAATGGCATCCTGTACATTGTATGCCACCTTGGTACTGTTAGGACCAAAGTACTTTGAAAACATAGTGCGTGCATCAAAGTTTGATTGCAAAGTTAGGTCGGTTTACAAAATCGAATAGTCAAAGGTTTCATGAAAGAAATATAATCAATACAAAAAAATCGAATATCAAATGGAGGGGATCTTTTGTTCATATAACCACAAATCTCTTAGGCATGCTTAGAATCGAAAGGGTCACAAACAAGGAGAGAAACATGCTCATAGCAAGAAACCACAATTCTGTAATAAACCATATGCTTTCAATGAAATTTTAAAACAGAATAGTAACGATATTTGCGAGTTTTCATGCTTTTAGTCATGAAAATGAAACATGAATAGATGATAGGTAGAATGTGACGATTTACAACTGTCGTTTAGAGAAACGCTCATAAAGAGTAATAAAATTTCATAGACCCTGTGTAAGCAGCTTATAAAAATAATAATTACATAATCATTGCCAACAATGGCGACATGCTGGGAGAAGAAGTTATCTCTGTCAAATGAACGAGTTCAGGTTAGAATAATCAGAAAAAACTTCGAATCGAAAACAACCGAAAAGTTGTTTGAGCATCTCAAATAATTATGATGCAATCCCATTTCAGACAACTGTTATTTTTAAAGAAACGAAAATTGTTGACAATCTTAGCAAAAGAGAGCCACGATGTAAAGTTAAAATATTCAATACTGTTGACAGGGCCATTGTTGCCAGCAGGCGTCCATAGCCTCGACAGGGATGTCAATTAGCCCACTCTGATATCTGTATCCTGTCAAGAAATTCCAGATCAGAACGAAGGATGTTTAAGGTCAAAACAAAATCCATAACTGAGAATTTTCTTTTACCTGACATTGCTTCGCTGCCAGCGGGCCTGTTCAGTACCCTGGTGAAGTTATATTGGCGTCATGCATGCATTTACCCGCTGCCATTAGACCTGTTCAGTGTCTCGGTGGGTTTACAAGCACTTCCCACATCTCTCTAAAAGTTTATATTATAGTCTTTAAAGATATTCAATAGAGCAGGGTGACGCTGAAAATTCTAGTTTTTTAACACATTTTTAATATGTCACAGACCTTGAAAAAAAAATTAGTTGTCCTTCATAAAGATCTAGAAATAGTTTATTAATAAAACTGACTTTCAAGAACAAGGAGACATCATTGAGTTGTTCTCTTAAAGAACAGGGACAGCGTAAAAAGGATTTTTATAGATGGTCATGAATACTTTCAATTGCATATTGAAACCAAGAAAATGCTTTTCAAACAACAAGTCATCTTCAACGGGGCTCCAATTTTCAGAGAAATACAACAATTGATGTTTTAACAACTTTCAGCAGTCATTTTCAAGGAGAATTTTTTCTGCTTTCTTAGTCTGAGCTAGCCCGTGGTGGTAGGCATATGTGTTTCAAAAGAAAGACCGATAAGCAGAAATGAGAACCAAAACAAACCAAAAAAGAAAAACAAACAACAAATAAAACAAAACAGAAAATATTTACAAAGGGTGTATGGGAGCGTCATCAGGCAAAGTATTTTTTTAGAGCTTGGCCATTCACTGGGAAGGTGTCTGGCTGCCCCTCTAAATTATGTAAGCGAAAGGAACTGGGACCCAGTTTCTCAGCAATTAAAAATGGTCTCAACCACAAGTTCTGAAACTTAGTATGCTCTCCTTTTCCCTCATGGGTTTTGTCCCATTTTAGGACAAGGTCACCTACCTCAAAATTTCTGTCAGAGGCGGAATTGAAATCAAACCAGTTTTTGACAATGAGTTGATGTTGATCCAATTTTCGTTTTGCTTGAACCCTCACCTCCTCTAACTTTAACAAAGCATTAATTTGACTCTCCAAGAGGGGACAGTCTTCTTCCTGTACCTTCTGTGATAACTGCAAATATGGAAGAAGGACATGTGGTGGAAGAATCGCTTCCCTGCCATAAACGAGAAAGAAAGGTGAGTTACCCACAGCAGTTTTAGGAGTCACTCTGTTAGCCCAGATTGCGTTCAACAGTGCGTTATGCCAGTCTTTATGGTTTTCAGAGACCGTTCTCTTGATAATTTTGATCAGATTTTTATTAGTTGATTCTGCCAAACCATTGCCTTGGGGGTAATAGCTGACAGAGTATTTTAATTTAATTCCTTTTTCTAGAGAGAAATCACTGATTTCAAGACACGAAAACTATGAAGCATTGTCAAATACTAAGCATTCAGGAATACCAAAACGAGTAATGGTATTTGAATTTAGAAAGGATATCACCTGGATGGTATTTACAGCTTTAAATGGGGCAGCCTCGGACCACCTGGTGAAATAATTTGTGGCTGTTATGATGTATTTATGCTGCTGCAAGGATACCGAATTGATTGGGCCTATAATATCTAGGCCCCACTACTGAAAAGGGGAGTCTACTGAAATTGGTTGCAAAGGGAATGCTGGTTTCTGTATCCGTCCAAATGCCTTTTGACAAATCACACACTTGCGACATAAGGCATGAGCATTTTTGAAAAGGGTAGGCCAATAATAACCTTCTCTTAATACTTTGTGGGTGGTGGTGTCTCCACCGAAATGCCCACCAGCTTCCCCTGCATGTAACTCCAATAAGACTTTTTCTGCTTCATCTTTTTTAAGACAACGCATAAGTATTCCATCAAAATTTTGGTGAAACAAAATACCATTAATCAGCTGAAAAGAAGCAGATTTTAATTTTAGTGCTCTCCTTTTTTGGGGATCAAGGTGACAGGGAGTTGATCTATGTATAAGACAAAATTTGATATCATCGTACCAGGAACTAACAAGGTTTTGTGCATAGCAAATTTGATTTTGATAGTGCTGATCTAGATTTAACATATATGTTTCATTTTGTTGTCCTATAGCTGAATTGGCGACCAACTTGCATAAACCTTAGCCTCTAACAATTTGTGTTGGGGTTATTTCTATGTCATATTCTTGTAAGGATGTGACCCAGTTTGCCCTTTTTTCGCCTAGTTCTTTTTGTACTAACAAATTTCTGACAGTCGGGTAAGGGACAATGATTTTTGTCCTAGATTTCAACAGATAAGATCGAAAGTGTTTTGTTGCTTTAAAAACAGCATAAGCTTGTTGATCTACTTCTAGGTAATTAAGTTCTGCTCCCTTGAAGGTTGAGCTCATAAAGGCAATTGGGACTTCATTATTTTCATCGTTCTTTTGAGTTAGGACAGCAGCGTAAGATCGGTCAGAGGAAAACGTGTAAAGGGTGAAATCTCGCGAAAAATCAGGGCTCATTAGAGAAGGAGCGTCTATTATGGCCTTTTTTATTGAATCGAAAGCCTGACTTTCTAAAGATCCCCAATGGTCTCACCATTTCTGAAAAGCTGGGGACAAATCTCCTAACAAAGTTTATCTGTCCTAAGAAAGATTGCATGGACTTTTTTTACGAGGGAGGGGGGAGTTTTGAAATGAATTGGGTCATTTCAGGGTCAATAATCATCCCTTCATTTGATACAATGAATCCGAGGAGCTTACCTTGTTCTACTGCGAAGACAGATTTTTTAGGATTTAAAGAAATGTCGTACTTACAACATCATTGTAGAACAGATCTTAAATGAGCTATATGATCTCCTTTATTTTTTGAGAAGACAATGACGTCATCCAGGTAAACTACTACAGATTGATTGATTAAGCCACAGAAAGCGATATCCATCGCTCTCTGAAAAGTGGCACCGGCGTTTATGAGCCCAAAGGGCATCTTTCTATAAGCGTAGGTGCCCCATGGGGTACGGAAAGTAGTTTTGAGCTGGTATGGGGGAGACATAAGGACTTGGTTATACCCTGAAAATCCATCCAACAAGGATAATCTTTCAGAACCAGATACTTGTTGAAGGATGGGCTCCATGGGAGGGATAGGGTAGTTGTCTTTATCAAACGCTCGATTAAGATTTCGAAAATCAACACATAGTCGGATTTCACCACTCTTCTTTCTAACAGGGACAAGATTAGAGACCCATTGTGTGTGCCTTACTGGGAAGATTATTTTAGCATTCAGGAGTTTGTTTAATTCCTTCTTGACTATTGGTTCAAGTTTTGGGTGCATCTTCCTTAACTTTTGTTGAAAAGGTTGGGTCTGGGGTTTCATGGGAATAATGTGTTGTATGATGTTAGGATCAAAGGTTTTTAGGTCATCATATGTCCAGGAAAAAACATATTTGAATTCCTTAAACAACTTAATAAATTATACCTTTTCTTGCTCAGAACACCCCAACCCTAAATTGATGCACTGTAGGTTATCTTTAGTTCCCAAATTTACTTTTTCATGTGTCAAAGAGGAACTATTCGTTTTACAATTCACTAATTTTCTGAACTTATCGTGAAGATCATAAAAAAATTCTAACCTAACCACAGATTTCAGGATAGAGTTTACCATGTCTGATGCAGATTCTGGGGATCTTGGATCTGGTATTACCATAAAATCGCGAAGATTTTCGTCATGGGTACCTTCGTCAATCACCGCGCCTTGGAAAGTTTCTTCCATATGCAGAAAACTTATGATCTATTGATCGTCATCGAAGACTCTCCAATTCGTGATGTTGTCCAGGATGGACGGTCTGAACAACAGTTCGACGGAAAATGCATTCGGAGATAGGCCTTCTGCAGGAAAAAGTTTTGAGGCAACGTTATCTAACAAATCGGCCTCAAAATTATTTAATCTAGGAATGGAATTTATGTTGAAAGAAGAAAAATTGTTCATCAAATTCCATACCTCAGTCCGATAGCTTTTAAGGTGCAGAGATAAACAGTGGATAGAATGTTTTACCTGTCTAACCACGATTCTTGAATCGCCAAAGACAATCAAATTTTGAATGTTCAAATCTAGCGCTTTTCTGAAACCTTGCAGGAGTGCCTCATATTCAGTCGTGTTGTTTGTACATTCGAATTCTAACCGGCAAGCAATCAAAGTCTTGTTACTTGCTGGATTGATGAGCACGCACCCTGCACCAACTCTTTCCTTAGATTTTGACCCATCGAAGTAAAGAGACCATATTTGATTTTCGTCAGATGCATGTGACCACTGAGAGAAGGTTGTTGACTATATGCATGTCATAATTTCAGATTGTTGTTCCGAGTCAATGATGGTAGAAGTTTTGGCCATGAAATTTCCGAAAAAAGTGTCCATCCCCTGTATTTCAGGCAAATTGGTAGAAGCAGTGAATGGTTCATTGGGATCATTTAAATCAGTTACCGTGAACGTAAGATAACATTCACAATTTACCTTGATTATGTTAGGCTTTCCATTCTCGGGCAGCCACAAGTGAGACCAATCCGTTGCAAAATAGCCATGTAATTGTTCTCACCAATCTCTACTTAAAAGCAAACCATATACTTCTAGGATATCTACAACAATGATATCAATAACTTGATGGACTTTAGGATTAGATGATAATCTGATAAGCACGTTTTTTAATTCGACTATCACTTTAACACTTGTTCAATCAAGCTGGATAATTTTCAAGGTGGACGGTTGAACTTCGGCATTAATTTTTTGACAGACAAACCAAGGCATTACGTTAGATGACACACTTGAATCTACCATATAGTTATGTACATTCCTATTGAAAATTTCAAAAGTCAACAAAAAGGGAGGGACATTTCTGCGAGTATTAACAGTAGAAGCTTGATGTTTTTTAATCGCAGACCCTGAAACTAGTTTATCTACATTTGTTACACTATTTACAGGAAGGTCTATTTTATCATGAGGCTCGGATGTAGTTTTGGAAGAGGCCTTCTAAGGAGTTTTGGGGTTGTTTTCAACACCTTTGTTGTTGTTCGGATTGTTGTTTTTGTTGTTTTCCACAATATTCTGCAACATCTTTTGCAAAAGAAAAGGGAATTTTAATAATTCGTAAACAGAAATGTTAGCCCTAATTTTCTTTAGATCTTCAATCAAATCATAATCTAAACTTGGGTTTGCTGAATTCTGTTTAGTCTCAATTGATTTAGACTGCTTTGGAGGCACAGTAGTTGCAATTTCAGAAGAAGACTTATTCGTTGTCTTGCTCCTGGTATTGTAAGGATGCACTGTTTCGAAATTAGCTTGAAAAATGCTATTTGAAAAATGTCCGAAAATGTTTGGAGAGGATTCATCTTCTTCTATTGTCTCTTGTTCAGCTACTTCTTCAGGCATCTCGGGAGGAATCAAGTTATCATGTGCTTCTAGGATCGTTTGAATAGCAAATTGTAATCTTTCTAAATTTAGGCCTTCATAATTTGAGTTAGATCGGTTTGTGGGAAAAAGCTTCCTAAAAGGGGGTTTGTAAGGCCCTTTGCTCGAAGAAGCTTCTTCAGCCAATCTTTTCAAATCTATAACTTGATTGGACAACTTCTGAACGACTTTCTGTAAGTTTTCTAGATCCGAACTCTCAGGTTGAGCTTTGTTTTGGGGAGGTCTAGGAAGGATTTCGATTTTCTTCTTGGAGGATGAACTAGTCTCTATCTCGTTACCGGTATTGTCTTTTAAGCTGAGAATATCTTTATCGATTTGACTCGCCTCTTCGAAGGATTCTAACAATGTGGATTTCTTGGACCTCTTTACCCAAATGGCTATGTTTTGATGTAAGTATTTCGTGTCGTATGCGACAATAAGATTTTTGGCAGGCATCGAATCCGTGGGGATTCGGTTCTTTAGTATCAGGAACCTTTGATTAAATTCTTTTATCATTTCTTTGGGGTTCATTTTTAAACTAGAAATCTCCATGACTAGAACTTCAAGAGACTTGTCGTCTCTGAACTTCTCAAGGAAACAAGACTCGAATTTATCCCATGACACGATGGTGTGGGGTTGTTAGGCAAAGTACCGGGTAGAGGCATTTCCTTCAAAGGTGTAGGGAAACAATCTGCACACTCCGTCTTCGTGCTCAACACTATGGAGCCTAATGGCTAGCATAAAAATTTTGATGTGATCTTCAACGATCTGCTTGGAGTCTGGGTCAAATTTAGGAAGCCATTTCTCTGGGTGTTTAGGTAAAGGATATTGGGGGCCAGGTATGGCCATTGCATCTTGGTCGAGACAGGGTCTGGCAGGATTGTTAGGATTGGCCATAGTTGTGGGTGGTGTCGAAGGCTGAGATGAGGAACTTCCTTCGTCTGAGGATTCTTTTCCAAAAGAAGAAGGAGATGAAGGGGGTGGTGATGACGGAATACCAGATCCTCCTACTGCAGGAGTGAGGATATGATCTTGATCTGTAGGATTTAAGGTAAGATCAGTACCTACGAGTTTTTCCCTGATATCAGAGAAGTCTAATGGTTGGTTCAAAGGTCGACTTGGTTGTCTGATATGGGCTAAGGCACTATGCATTCTTATGAGGGATTGACGAACAATCTCTTGTATGTCGCCACCTGTGGTATTTGGAGTTACTGGTGCAACTGTGATCCGTGGATCATCGTTTGATGTGGTTGTTGTTTGAGGGACAATGTTGTCGTCTAAACGACTTATAGTTACTATAGGTGAGCGGGTAGGTGGGGGAGGAGTCTTGTGACCTCCTTGTGCCATTAATAGTTTTCATGCCCTCCTTCTAGCGCCATTTGTTGACGGGCGAAATTGACCACTCATCAACTGGAGGAGTGAATCTGGTCTGGGGTCGTCTAATTAACCCAAGCCATTTGGATTAATTCACTTCGACGGGTTTTGCGGCTCCATTGGCCGATCTAAGTCCTAAATAAAGGAAAACATTAACTAAAGGAAAAACAATAACCTAATAAATAACAATCACTAAAATCTATAAGTGCATTTAAATATATATATATGTACAATTTATTTAACTAAAATTATAATCAATAACTTTATATACAATCTGTAAAAAACACGAGTTTTAATCTAAACTCGCAAAAATCCAGTGTAGATTGATTACTTTAGCAATAATAATAAGGAAAATGAAAATACTACCTAATCTTTTTTTGGTTTATTTTCTTAAATGTATGCACTTGTGAAATCAAACATTAAACTGCCTAATTGAACAGAAAATAATAGATAGTAGAAAATGTTCTATATATAGGAAACTTCTATATTCAACAAACTAATGAAATCAAATAACAGGCTAACCTGTTATTGCATCCAATGTCTGTTCGATATTGAATATCCAACCACCTTTATCTGTTGAAGTAAACCTGCTACAGATCTTGAGATTTCCCCTAATAAATGAGAAACGATAATGATGGAGATTGAATTATAATAACAGAACACATAATAGATGCAGTCACAGTAATCTTATAATTTGCAAGTAACTACGATGAGATAATTCTTCCTGTAAGAACTTGCATGTAAACATTCAACTGGAATTAAAGATAAATCTTCTAATTTAAATTGAATAGAGGATCATTGTATGTTATATCTGAGACACAAGATATGGGAAATATGTGAAAAGGATTATCTCAAATAACAATAAATCATGCAGACGAAAGGCTATCATCATCTATCATCATATTGAGATAAGCAGAACTTAAATTAAAACATGATACAGAAAGCTAAAGATGTAATGTATTCTGTGTCATTCAAGTCTGTATGTAAATATCCATATTCTTTCCCCAGACCAAGATGATCAAATGTTTACAAAATGATATGTTTATATAGGTTTCAGAAAACATAATTGTTTCCTGTTGATAAGATCAAATTGGTTCCAAAAAATAATGGGGGATGCAACCACCCTGATTTCACTAGATATCAAAACACTACCAACAATCTAATTATGTTTACTCAAAATACAAAATAGATGTGACTGAGAGATCTTAAACATGCATCATATCATCTTTGAAATCATAGGCTCCTGAATTATCCTGAAAACAAAAGAAAATAAGAAGATCTCATATATGTTTTCAGTCACTAAATCAAACAATTCGAATTTTCTTAACTGGCTACAGAATCTTTCGATTCTGTAGCTAGTTATAATAGCAAATGCAATCTTATTTTATTAAATAAACAAAACAGCCTAATCTTAATAATAAAAATAGTTTTATTCAATCAAAACAAATATCCTAACTTAAGAATGACAATGATCATGCTAACTAAAACATACCTCTAATCATAAAATGAAATCATGTCAAGAAATTTTTGAATTAACGATAACTGTTGTTGCCTCTACGTTTTTGAAAATCACATGACCTATAGATTTCAAACGCTTCTCCTTCCCTTGGATAATGGATTCAAGTTTGTTGTTTTCATTTGTCAACATATCAACTTGGTCTGTTAAAGACTTGATTTGTGACTGTAGCAATGGGACATCATTATAGTATCTGTCGATCCACGATCGACACACATCACATTGTGACTGTAAAGAGTTTGCATCAGAACGAACAACATTACGGGTTGGAGAATCCTCCATGCGAATGGTAGATTTATCACAGAGATGGACACTAAGAAATTCTGGGTTGTCCTTTAGAAAAGGAGGCAAATTATTAACATAGTCATAGGGTCGGTCAGGGTATAACTCGAATAACACGGGGTCCTCTTCAGCAAGGAATTTGTCAATTTCTGAGTCTGAGCTTTTGCTCACTTCAATCATGTTGATCATGTATGCACAGGGTTTCGTTTTATTTTGAACACTTCGAGAAATCAACCGACCAACTCTTTTGTTTTTTAAATTGACATCAACACTACCTTTTAGTTTCTTTCCTGTAGGTTTCTTAATAGTTTTAGTGCAATCCTTTGGATGTGTAACCGGTCGACTGTCATGTTGAATGACATTAGGGTAGCTCGAGGTTTCGTTATTAGGGGAAAAATCACAGGCCTGGAGAGGTGGGGAAGAGGCCATAGGGTTCACAAGGGTTTCCACAATGACTAGCTTATCTACCTGTCCCAACTCATGGTTGCCAAAACCATTTTGCATAATGAACGAATCCCAACAATCATTTTGTGACTGTAACTGGTGCATGAGAATTATTTTAATCAGACCATGATGAAATAGAATTGAATCTGACTTCTGTTTCCTAAATCGTTTACCCATTTTATACAGACTTCTGAGCAGGTAATAAGGCATATTCAACAGAAAACTAATAAAACTCATAAGCAGGCGTAGATGATATAGGAAAACAAGTCTAAATCATCCCTTACATGTGATGAATTGCTTCACTACAACAAGTAAATCATGCCACCTAGGTTTCAAAAACGAAATTGGCATACCTCGATCACAAGTGGTTATTTTTCGTGAGGTAAACAGTAACATCCAAGGGACCTCCTCCACTTTCGCATTCTTGAACCATTTCTGACCAACTGGTGGCAATCTCGTGGCCTGACTCAGGAACTCTTCAGTTACTTCCAATTGCACATCACCGATTTTTTCCCTACAGCCATCAAAGGTTAAGGCAAACTCTTGGGCAACCTAAATATTAAACCCCTGAAACTTTTCAATGAAAATATGCCAACCATTCCTCTCCAAATATTCCCTAGCATTATCATATGAGAGCAGGGTTTGGACGTCATTTGGTTCGACCCTTACCACTGGAGCCATACTAAACAGGTGTGATCCGGATTATTTTCGGCACGAAATAAGAGCGGAGATATAATAAAGAAATGCACAGAGATATTGCAGATATTCAATAATATAACAGAAATGTATCAAAGATGCAACCATAAACACAGATATACAGTAATACA
>SNQJ01S0192310.1:0-17883 GCA_010110895.2 Picea sitchensis
AAAGGGTTGGGACAAAACTGGCTTGGCAATTTGGCAGAGTTTCTTTGCTATGATTTTTTCCTCTTTTGAATAGTACCCCTACCCCTCCTTTTATAGGCTAGAAGGAGCTAGGGTTTTTGGCGAACTCTCGGCCATGCATGGCTCGGAGTTCTAGTTAACTGACAAAAAGCCTCGTGTCCCGGTGGAAACTTTCCTGATTTTTTGCTTTGTTAGGTACCCGCGGGCTGTTTTGGGTTAGCCTGCGGATGCCCGCGTGCAGTATAAGGATAGCAAGCGGATGCCCGCGCCCAGTGAGAAGCTAGGGCGCGGGTTACTTGTTTTAAGTGGTTTTTTTGAGTAATTACTCAGCATGGCTTTGGCTAGGAAGAGGCATGAGTAGGCCTGATGCCAGGTAAGAAGGGATAGTGCAATTTAGGGTTATAACAAGCACCAAAGAATGTGACATAGGTCAGATCATTCATGGGACTTGTAGGTTACTATAGGATATTCATTGGAGGATTCTCAAAGATAGCACACCCAATCACTTTCTTGCAAAGAAAGGGTATAAAGTTTCAGTGGATGTCGGACTATGAAAGGAGTTTCCAACATTTGAAACAATTATTGACAAGTGCTCCAATACTGAGGATTGCGGACCCAAATGAAGATTTCATTGTATGCATAGATGCATGTAGTGAAGGACTTGGTGGAGTCCTCAGTCAAAATGGATTCATGATATGTTATGATTCAAGGAAGTTGAAAGAGCATGAAAGAAACTATGCCACTCATGATTTGGAGTTGGCAGCCATAGTACATTCCCTAAGGAAATGGAAACACTACCTCATGGGAAAAAGGTTTAAGCTAAGAACAGAACACACTGGTTTGAAATATTTATTTGATCAGCCAAACATAAATGTTAGGCAAAGAATATGGTTAGAATTTCTAAGCGAATATAACTTTGATATAAAGCATATCAANTGATGCACTCAACAGGAGGGTGCATGAACTATGTGCTACAACCATCAGCATGTATCAGACTGATGTTAAAAGAAAAATTATGAAGGCTGCAAATACAGACCTACAGTACAAAGAATTGATAGCAAAATTAGAGCAAGGTAAGACACCACATAAGATGGATATTTATAAGTTGGGAGTAGATGGAATACTGCTACACAAGAACAGAATTTTTGTACCAAATTTCCAGGACTTGAAACATATAATTTTGCATGAGATGCATAATGTTCCTTATGCAAGGCACCCTGGATATCAGAAAACCATAGCAACGGTCAAGAGCCAATAATTTTGGCTAGGTATGAAGAGAGAGATAGAAGATTACATCGCAAGATGTATGGAATGACAGAAAGTTAAAGAAGAACATAGGCGCCCAGTAGGCTTGATGCAACCTTTTCCCATTCGTGAATGGAAGTGGGAAGTTGTGACAATGGTTTTTATTATGAGATTTCCTAGAAAAGGCAAGCTACATGATTCGATTATGGTGGTGGTGGACAAGCTTACAAAAGCTTCCCATTTTATTCCACTAAAAACTACTCACAAGGCAGTAGATGTCACTAATATTTTCATGAAGGAAGTGGCACGATTGTACGAAATTCCTAAAATGATTGTGTCTAACAGAGACATAAAATTCACCTCGAATTTCTAGAAAGGATTGTTCAAAGGATTTGGGACGAATCTGAACTTTAGTACAACTTACCATCCTGAGTCTGATTGACAGACAGAGAGGGTGAATAGAGTGATAGAAGATATGTTGAGAATGCATGTGATGGATAAACCATCCAAATGGAAAGACTACCTACATTTAGTAGAATTTGCTTACAACAATGGGTATCAAACATCATTGAAGATCAGCCCATTTGCAGCACTTTACAACAGAAGGTGCAATACTCTAGTGAGCTAGGATAACCCAGCTGATAGAACAGTAGTCAGGCCAGAGTTGCTCAAGGAGATGGAGGACCAAATGTTAAAAATTAAGCAGAATTTGAAAGTTGCCCAGGACAGACAGAAAATTTATGCTAATAAAAACATAATCCATAGAGAATTCAAAGTGGGTGATCATATTTTCCTTAAGGTGAAAGCTAATAGGAGTTCCCTGAAGCTGGGAAGCTATGCCAAGTTGGCAGCCCAATTTTGTGGACCATTTGAAATCCTAGAAAGGATTGGTCCAGTTGCTTATATGATTGCATTGCCTGCATCTATGTCTATTCATAATGTATTCCATGTATCATTGCTAAAGAAATACATACCTAATGCTAATCATGTTGTTGATTGGAATGTTATTCAAGTGGAGCAAGAAGGCACTTTCCAAGTGCATCCGATGAGCATTTTGGACCGAAAAATCAAACAACTTCGGAATCAAGCCATAGGGATTGTAAAGGTCTAATGGACTTGGTACAGACCTGAAGACGTTACTTGGGAGCATGAGGATGCAATGTGGGCAGAATACCCGCATCTTTTTGAAAAAAATTGAAACTTTTGTTGTATATGGGTACATGATGCACTGAGGACAATGCATAAATAAGGGGAGGGGATTGTAATATCCCTCGGCCGAACCCAAATGCCAGTGTAATCCAAGTATATTTAAGCTAGTGAGTTGTTTAGACATCATTTTTGTAATACACCTTTCATGGCATGGTGCGCGCATATACTGCGCAGTAAAGTGATGTAGTGTGCACATTTTTGGATATTGTGTGCAGTAACTAAAGTGCATGCAACCTTGAGGATAGTGGATACAGCGCACAATAACTAAATTGCATGCAACCTTGAGGACAACAAATACCACACGCAGTAACTAAAGTGTGCACAATATTAAGGTCAGGGAACCTTTATGTATATGATATGCATTATAGGCTGGTGAGCCAGTATTATAAGCCGAAATGCTTATGTTTTAGAATTAGGCTAGAGCGCCTAGATGTTAAAGGCTAGCGCACCTATTTTGCATATGTCTCATGATTAATATAAAATACATGGTTGCGCGCAGACCGACCATGATAAAAGAGAAGGGGGACTAGATTCCACCAGTTAGGGAAAGGGAGGTCCAAAATCTAAGGAAAGAACTAAGCGAGAGAGCTTAAGCCAAAAAGGAATATTAAATTAATATTTATTAGCACATAAAGTATGGATAATTATTTTATCCTAAGTCCTAAATAAGTGGACAAGTGTATTAGAGAAACTTCTAACATGACAAGTGTCAAGTTGGAGACATGCATACTTATTGCCGAGACTTAGTGCCTTTGGGGGGATCTTACCATTTTTCCTTGGATCAGAGAACAATTATTNAACTATACATGAACCTATTTTTGTGGCCATTTTCCTGTTGGTGTACCTGTCATCTTGGGAGTGGGATTGAAGAGGCGGGTTGTCAGGCCTGTGAGAAATTCTCTAAGTGAGATAATTATTGGGGATCGATTTTCTGAAGGTGCTAAACTACAGCTACAGTGCTCTAAGACTTCCGGTCCAGCCTATTGCTGAAGCCCTAGAAGGGAAGTGGAGCAGCCGAAGGACTGTTGAGCAGAGAAGGGGTACACTTCCTTGGGTGGGACAGGCATGTGGGGAATGAGAGGTTGTAGGATGTTGGTTGAGTGAGCACCTGAGATGGAGTCTTTCATGTTGACTGTGAACCCTTAGCCTAGTTAGGAACCCCTTACCCGGGTGGAGTCTAGTCCCATCTTGGGGGTGACTCACTGTTGAGAGTAATGAACAATGTAGTCTAAGGCTGGGAGGTTCGTGGATGGCTTGCATGCAGTTGGTGACATTGTTACCAATATAAGTATCAATTCTGTGATGAATTTGCATGCTGCATTGTCATTTATGTGTTAATTTATGGGTTTTATGGCATGTGTGAGCATATCTGTCTGTATTTTTAAGGGTATACCCTGTGTACGTTGCATGTCTATGATTACTGTTAATACAGCCTGAAAATTGTATATTTATAGAACATAACTATTTGTTTATGTTTTATATGTGAAGCTTCCACTAGAGTGTTTTATGTATATGTTTAATTGCATGTAGTTCAGTATGTATGTATGCCTGTGTGTGTATATACATATTTTAAAAGAAAAATTGTGTGACATACCTTATTTGGATACTGGGTTGTTACCATATGTTGTCAAAACTAAGTTAAGTATCTGAGTAGTGACATTTCCTGACCTATTGGTGGCCAGGGAGGTACGTTACACTTGGAATGTGAACACTTCATCATTTTAAAGAGAAGTACATGTGCACACTATACCATGGAAGGTGCATAAAAAAATGATATCAAACAACTCACCAGCTTAAGTACATTTGCATTTACATTTACAATTGAGTTTGGCCTAGGGGTATTACAGTAATAAGATTATGAGGTAAAATTTTTAACTCCCAGTTTAGATAGAAACCGAGTCATCTTAGCAGAAACAAAAGAGAGAATTTTGTTTGTAATAATCTCTAAAGGAAGGCCAAATATGGACAGAATATTATTTTCAAGGAAAGAAGTAACCTTCTCATCCTGCGAATGCTTAAGTGGGACAACTTTAGTGCATTTCGTAAAATAATATGTAGCTATCAAGATGAAAAGTTTCCCTGCTAAATATGGAGGATTAATAGGACCAATAAAGTCCAGACCCCATTTTGAAAAAGGAAATTCAAGGAGGACATGTTGTAAAGGAATGGAAAAAAGACATTCTTTCCCAGTGAACTTTTGGCACTTGTAACAAGATCTTGAAAAAGTATAAGAATATTGAAAAATTGAAGGCCAATAATACCCTTTTCTGATGATTTTAAAAGCAGTAGTTTTAGTAGAAAAGTAGCCACCCACATGAATGAACGAATCTGAAGATCCATACGTTTCTTGTAACAATTTATGTTCTTCCTCATTATTTACACAACGAAGTAATATACCATCGACAAATCTCCTAAACAAGAAGTCTCCTAAAATCACATATCTGGAAGATTCAAGACAGAGTCTTCTCCTTTGATGAGTATCTAAATTATCTAGACATCACTAATTTTGCAAGTAATACAACAGATTTTTGTACCAGGGATGTTCAGCTAAAGGAAGGGTTTGATTGTCAATGAAAAATAGTGTCGACAGAGGGTTATCTTGTTCATCAATTTCTTCACTTGCTTCAACATGATGAGGCAATTGAAGGACTAAGTCACATCCCTTTATGGGTTTTGAAGTCATGATGGTTAAATCATGCTCTTGGATCTTGGCAAGACAATGTGCAAGCTTCCTTGAAATATAATTCTATGAGAGAAAAAACTTGACAGTAGGTAAAGGGAATTTTACCAACGTGTGCTTACCTAAGATAAAGTGGTGAAATTTCTCCACAATGTTAACAAGAGCGAAATCATGTTTTTCAATATAAGAATATTTGAATTCATCATCTGATAAGCTTTGAATCATGTAAGCTATTGGTTTTTCATTATTCTGGTCATCACATTGTATTAGGATAGCAGATATTGCTTCCTATGTGGCATTAGTGTATATAATAAACTCTTTCTCAAAATTTGGCTTCGCCAAAATTGGTGCGGAACTGATTTCCTTCTTAATCCTTACGAAATATTCTCGATGTCATCAGTCTAGGAAAAGGAGCGATCTTGCTTGAGAATATTGTGAATTGGTTTGACCATTATAGAAAAATCAGGAACAAACCTACGAACAAAGTTGATAATACCCATAAAGACCTGAACCTCATTTTTAGAAGTAGGAGCGGGAAGATTTAAGATAGCATTAATCCTTTTGGGATCTATGCTTATTCTTGAATCAGAGACAATATTCCCAAGGATATTTCCCGTAGTAACGCCAAAAATAGACTTAGAAGGATTCAAAGAAATGTCGAATTTCCTACATCATATGAGAACCTTTCTAAGATGACCAAAATGATCCAATCGGTTCTTTGAATATACAGTCAAGTCATCAAGATAAATATGAATAATCATACCGATCATATCATCAAAAGCTATCCACATAGTTATTTGGAAAGTGGCATCTGCATTAGATAATCCAAAAGGCATACGTTCATAAGAAAATGTTCCCCAATGTGTAATGAAAATTGTTTTGTATTTATCTATCCTTTTTACCTTGATCTGATTATAACCAAAAAAACCATCAAGTAAGGACATCATTTGTGACCCTGCAACTTGTTGCAAAATCATTTCCATATTAGGGAGAGGAAAATGGTATTTTATGCTCGCTCTATTCAATGCGCGAAAATCAACTCACAATTGGATCTTACCAGTTGTTTTCCAAACGAGAACCAAATTGGAAACCCACTCGGAATACTTAACATGGAAAATTATCCCAGCCTTCAAGAGTTTTTCCAACTCCTTCTGAATAGCTGCCTCAAGTGTGGGGTTAATGAGTCTTTGTTTTTTCCTAAGGTTTTATGCCTTCCTTGATAGGAATGAAATGTTTTATAAGAGCATGATCAAAACCATGGATATCCTCATACGACCAAGAAAAAACATCTTGAAATTCATGAAGTAACTAAGTGAATTTCAACTTTTCTTCATCAGTACATTGGTCACCTATATTAACATTCTTTTGGGAATTGAGTGTCCCAATTTTTAAGGAAATGGTTTCATCCACTTTTACTTTCGAATCCTCTTATTTATGTGTTTTTTTGTTTCCTACATCACTCGATGAAAATGAACTTTCTATAGGATTCAAGCCTTTCGATTTTTTTTTGTTTTCCATGGATATATTTTCCTTGGGATTATATGGTTCATTTTGTATGAAAGCACATATGATTTCATCACTAGGGAATACCTACCATGACTCTACATTGTGAGGGATATGAGGAGGATATAAATATTGAAAAGTATAATCAGGTCTTTGTGGTAGAAGTTGTCGAGTAGGTGAGGCTGCAAAAACAACTAACCTGACAACCATTGAATTCAATTCCCTTTTAACATGAGTAATGTTAAATGATAATAAGTTTGAGATAAGCACCCAAACAGTTTGGGTGTAGCGTTTCATTAACTTGTTTCTAGGATAATATATTTTACATACAAGGTTTACAACAAGTTCAGAGTCCCCAAAAATTGTAAGGTGACCACAACCTAAATTATAGGCATTTTCAATGCCTAGTAGTAATGCTTCAAATTCGATGATGTTGTTTGTGCAAGCAAATTATAACCTATAGGAAAAATTGTGAATTTTACCTACAGGTGAGTATAAGATAATGTGAGCTCCATTATCTTCGTTGGAGCATGAACCATCAAAGTGCATATGCCACATCCCATCCTCCAGGTCAATTTGTTCTAGGGTAGTGTTATCCTCATCTGCAAAGATGGAATACACTCCTAGGTCCTCCTCGACATAATTTACATTAGGCTGTGGGATGCTTTCTATATACG
Source organism: Picea sitchensis (assembly GCA_010110895.2). Classification (NCBI taxonomy): domain Eukaryota; kingdom Viridiplantae; phylum Streptophyta; class Pinopsida; order Pinales; family Pinaceae; genus Picea; species Picea sitchensis. The sequence goes on from SNQJ01S0192310.1 coordinate 7,333, forward strand.
GTGAAATTATTCCCTCCCATAGGACTATGAGGTTCTTCCCATTATGAGGAACGAATAAGTGTGTCCCGTAGAGTGAGATGTATCCACCTGTCAAAGCTTTCCAGTCTCTTCCTAAGATGATTGAATAATTACTCACTGGCATGTCAATTACTTGAATATTACGGGTTGTCCTTATTTCAAGATGTGCGCACAAAACCAAAGTCACATATTTTATTTCATCTATGGTAAATTTTTGTAAACTATTATAAGAGAGCATGTTTCTGGCATTTTCATATGTACAAGACAAGCCTAACTCTTCCATAATAATTATCGACATTATGATTGGGCCCGGACCACTGTCAATTAGGAAATAATGGGATATTTTGTCCATAATATTTACAGAAATGAAAAATGGGGGATTTTGTACAGGGTGTCTAAAGCTATTTACACCTACTTTATTTACACTATAATCCTCCTCTTTTACCTCTTCATAGAGATTGGCTATGGTGGAAGTTTTTCCTTCCTTGAAATTTTTCAGATGCTTTTGTTGCTCAGGGATGACAACCATGTCCAAAAGAGTAGCATCGGCCTTGATATTAGCCAATTGGTTGAGAATGGTGTATTTGGAAGAGAGAAGAGAAGGGACTCCTTGTCTGTCAATATTTTTAGTAACTTGCACAGTAGCAACTGGCAAAGATGAACTTAGTCTAGAAGAAGTACGAGGGGGATCATATTTTACTTTTGAAGCATAGGATTTATTCCTAGTGTTTATGATTAGAATATCCTCTGGTTCTGCAAAATCAAGAACAACAATGGTAGTTTCAGGTTTTTTTCCAAAGATTTTATCTCTGGCACTCTTCTTTACCTCACAAGAACTTTCCTCGTGGTGTTCCTCACAAAATTTACACCAACTGTGAGGCATGATAGATTTAGGCTGAAATTTATTTTCATTAGGATTCCTAAAAGTTGGTGAAGAAGAAGATGAGGCCCTAGGAGTAAGTGAAGGGACATTTCATTTTTTCTCATACACTATCATTCGGTTATTCATATCTTGTGCAAGTTGTAAGAGTGTGGACATGTCTGTATGTTTAATTGAGTCTCCTTTGGGAATATATTTTCTTTCAAGTTGTTCTTCATACTATAGATGTAACATCCCCAACCACCCAGGTCGGTCCATGCTACTCCAGAAAACACTTTCATTCTCTTCTCGACATGTTGTAACATACCCAACACCCAACTGAGCTATGCCACATAAAAGTTTTGAACTGCATGTAATTAAAACATATACACACAGAACTCTTGCGAAACTTTATATATAAAATGTAAATAGAAAAATACATTATGTAAATTCACAGATTCATACTGAAATAATAGTAAACATATACATGTAGAATATATAAGAAATACCCATAAATATAAATATAGTTATAAACTACACATAGGATAATCCCATAAAAATAAACACATAAATAATAATGAAACATGTAATTTATCACACAATTAACACTTATCTTGGTAATAATATCACTGATTGCATGCAGACCTTCCACGAACCTCCTAGTCTTAGACCACACTGCTCATCACTCTCAGCAGTGGCTCACCCTCAAGCTGGGACTAAAGTCCACCTGGGTAAAGGGGTTCCTAACCAGGCTAATGGATCATATAAAAATTGAAAGACTCTATCACAGGTGCCAAATCAAACTAACAACCTACAATCCCTCATTCCCCACATGCCTATCCCACCCAAGAAGTGTGCCCCTTCTCTGCTCAATAGTCCTTTGGCTACCCCCCTTCCTTTTCGGGCTTTAGCAACATGCCAAAAAAGAAGTCTTAGATACCTGTAGCTATGGTTTAGCACCTTCAGGAAATCAATTCCCAACAATTCTCTCACCTAGAGAGAAATTTATCATGGTCCTGACAACCCATGTCTTTAGTATCCCACGGGCCTGACAACCTTCTTTTTCAGTCCAACTCCTAATCTAACCAGGTACATAAACCTGTATGGGTATGGATACAGGTTTAGGTACCGTGACAAGAAGGTATGGAGGACAACTGCCTAAGTGAGTGAATGATCATAGAATGGTTGAATGGTTGACTGAATGATGGAAGAAATGATCTAATTCCAAACTATATATATGCATGTTCCCAACTTGACACTTGTCATGTTGGGAGCTAATTTGGCCCACTTGTCCCCATCCTTAGAAATTAGGATAAAATAATTGTCCATACTTTATAATTCAAAAATATTAATATAATATTTCTTTTTGGCTTAAGCTCCATAGCTTAACCACTTTTCCTTAAATTTTAGTTGCCCCTTTCCCTAACTAGTGGAGTTTAGTCCCATACTCTTTTATCATGGCAGGTTTACGCGCATCGATGTATTTTATATTAATGATGAGAAATATACAAAAATAGGCTCACATTCCTTTAAAATCTAGGCTCTACAGTCTAATCATCACAAAACAGGCTCACCACCCTATAAAAAAGAACATATACACAAAGGCTCGTTGTCCTCAAAATCACGCGCACTTAAGCTGATGTGCGTGGTATCCTGGAATGTGCACACTTCATCATTTTCTGTGTAGTACATGTGTGCACTATATCATGGAAGGTGCATACAAAAATAATGTAGAAAAACTCACCATATTACGTACATTTGTATTTACATTTACAATTGGGTTCGACCTAAGGATATTACAATCCCCTACCCTTATTTATGCACTGTCCTCAGTGCATTATGTACACATAAACAACAAAAATTTCAAAAATCCTCAAAAATATGTGGGTATTCTGTCCACATTGTATCCTCATGCTCCCAAGTAGCATCCTCAGGACTGTGCCAGGTCCATTGGACCTTTACAAGCTCTATGGCTCGATTCTGGAGCTGTTTGATTTTTCAATCCAGAATGCATACCAGATGCACTTGGAAAGTGCCTTATTTCTCCACCTAAATCACATTCCAATCAATAACATGATTAACATTTGGTATATATTTATTGAGCAACGATACATATAATACATTATGAATAGACATAGATGCAAACAATGCAATCATATAAGCTATTGGACCAATCCTCTCTAGGATTTCAAACGACCCACAATAGCGAGCTTCCAACTTTGAACAATTTCCCAACTTTAGGGAACTTCTATTGGCCTTCACTTTCAATAATACATGGTACCCAACTTTAAATTCCCTGTGAGTTCTATGCTTATCAGTATATTTTTTCTGCCTGTCTTGGGCAACCTTTAAATTTTGTTTTATTTTCAACATTTTCTCCTCCATTTCCCTGAGAAAAGTTGGCCCAATCACTTCTCTTTTTGTTGGGTTATCCCAAATTACCGGTGTGTTGAAATTTCTTCCATAAAGTGCCTCAAATGGGCTCATATTTAGAGATGTTTGGTACCCATTGTTATAAGGAAACTCTACCAAGTGTAGGTGGTCTTCCCATTTTCATGGTTTATCCATCACATACATCCTCAACATATACTCAATCAATTGATTCACCCTCTTTGTTTGTCCATATGATTCTAGATGATAAGATGTAGTAAAATTCAAATTTGTTCCAAATCCATTAAATAATCCTTTCCAAAAATTTGAGGTAAATTTTGGATCTCTGTCAGACACAATTGTCTTGGGTATACCATGTAATCGAGCAATTTCCTTCATATAAACATCAACAATGTTGGCTGCCTTGTGAGTGAGCTTAATTGGAATAAAATGGGCATCTTTAGTAAGATTATCCGCCACTACCATGATAGAATCATGTTCCTTGTTTGTTCTGGGCAGTTTGGTGATGAAATCCATGGTTACAACTTCCCATTTCCACTTAGGAATGAGTAATGGATGTATCAAACTAGTTGGGTGTCTATGCTCAACCTTTACCTTTCGACATTCCAAACATTTGGAAACAAAATATGCAACTTCTTTTTTCATGTCTGGCCAATAATATTGGCTTTTGACAGCTGCAATATTTTTCTGATAACTTGGGTTCCCAACATAAGGTACATTATGCATTTCTCTCAATATCCATTTTTCAATTCCTGGGAATTTGGTACATAAATTTTTCTCCTATACATGAGAATTTCATCATTATCTAGCTTGTATTCTTCAATTTTCTACTGCAAATTACCTTGCTGTAATTTTTCCACCAATTCCTTGTATTGCAAATCTAATTTTGCAGCCTCGAAAATTATGTCTTTCAAATCTGATTGGTACATGCTAATGGATGTAGCATGCAATTCATGCACTCTTTTGCTGAGTGCATCAACCACTTTTTTCTCTTTCCCATTGATATGCTTTATATCAAAGTCATATTCACTTAGAAATTCTAACCATCTACTTTCCCTAGATTTTAGAGTTGGTTGATCAAATAAATATTTCAAACCATTATGGTCTGTCCTTAGCTCAAACCTTTTCCCCATGAGGTAATGTCTCCATTTCCTCAAGGCATGCATTATGGCTTCCAAATCCAAATCATGAGTTTCATAGTGTCTTTCATGCTCCTTCAACTTCCTTGATTCATAACATATAACAAACCCATTTTGATGAAGAAATCCACCAAGTCCTTGTTTACATGCATTTGTGCATACAATGAAATCTTCATTTCGGTCTGCAATCCTTATTATTGGAACACTTGTTAAAAATTGTTTCAAGTGTTTGAAACTTTTTTCACAATCCAATGTCCACTAAAACTTCACACCCTTCTTTTGTAAGGAAGTGATTGGGTGTGCAATCTTTGAGAATCCTTCAATAAATCTCTTATAGTAGTATGCAAGGCCCATCAATGATCTGACCTCTGTCACAATCTTTGGCACTGACCATTCTCTAATGGATTATATCTTCTCAGAAGCTACTGCTATCCCATCCTCTGAAATGATATGTCCAAATAATGAATTTGCTTCTGATAAAATGAGCACCTACTCAATTTGGCATACAATTTATGCTCCCTTAATACTTGCAACACCATCCTCAAATGATGATCATGCTCTTCTTCTGACTTGGAATATACAAGGATGTCATCCAAAAAGACAATGACAAACTTGTCTAAATATTCAGGGAAAACACCATTCATTAAGCACATGAAAAAAACTGGTGCATTTGACAACCCAAATGGCACCATTGTGAACTCATAACAACCATACCTTTTCCTAAAAGAGGTCTTATTGATATATTCCTCTTTAATCCTTACCTGATGGTATCCTGACTTGAGATCTATATTTGAAAATATCTTTGCATCGTTCAATTGATCAAAGAGATCATCAATCCTTGGTAGAGGATACTTGTTCTTTATAGTCACTTTATTCATCTGTCTGAAATCAATGCACAATCTTAATGTCTCATCTTTCTTCTTATGAACAATACTGGGGCACCCAAGGTGACACACTTGGGCGTATATACCCCTTTTTCAGAAGTTCTTCAAGCTTCATTTGCAACTCCTTCATCTCTGGTGTACACATTCTTTAAGGAGTTTTTGACACTGGAGTTGCTCCAAGAATTAAATTTATAGAGAAATTAATATCTCTCTTCAGACGTAGTCCTAGTACCTCCTTGAATACATCTTCAAAATCTTCCAAGACTACATGATCCTCCAAATTTGGCACCTTATCTTTAGTTGTCTCTTCCATATGAGATGGAAATATTTGACACCCTTTTCTGTAACATTTCTTTAGTTGTAATCCTGAAATTTATTTGATGGTTACTGCCTTGGGAATTCCCTACACTTTCCTTGGGTTCCCTTCCTTATCCAAGAAAGTAAATGTCTTGTTATGTCAATCTAGGATAACATGATGTTGGTCCAACCAATTCATCCTGATTAGACAGTCATAGGAACCTAAAGGCAAGATGTTCAGATATGCCTTGGTGTTCAATCCATTCATGTCCATAAGACATGACTTAACCATCTCATTAACTTTTATTTTGGATCCAGTAGCTAGCTACACCAACCAAGATTTTCCATGCTTGCTTCTTGGCAAATGAAAACTTTCCACCATCTTAGGATCTATATAACTATGAATAGTTCCTGAATCAATTAAAATAGCAATGGTTTGGTTGTTGATCATACCTTCCACTTCAATCATATGTGATTGATACTCTGCTTGCTTGTTGTCTAGGGTTGCATAGATCCTTGGTATATTTATGCCCATGTCCTCCATTGTTTCAGCTTGCTATACATTGTGAAAATTCTTCACTTTTTCACTTCTATGAGGACAATCTCTGAACATATGACCTCCTTTACAACCCCAACATTGAATAGGGGGTTGCCTTGGCCTTTGACCCCCTATCTCAATCATTTTGGGTTCTCTAGAAGTTGGTTGTCACTGAGTATTATTTCTGAAGAATGTTGGCTTAGTTCCCTTCTTCCTCTGATCCATATTGAATCTCTTTCTGTCTTCCCAAGATTTTTGGAAAGTTGGCCTTGTGTTTTGCTAATCATATAGGCATATATCTTGCTTTATGGTCTCCCCCAATGTTTTGGGATCATCATATTGTATTTTTTCACTGATGAATGATGGCGATACACTCAAATAACTTTGAATATTAACTCTCTCATCCTTGATGAAAGAAACATACTTCAAAAGTTCTAAAAACCTTTTCTCATATTCATCTATGGTCATACTCTCGATCTTGAGTTCAAAGAACTCTTTCATTTTCTTGTCATAATATCTCTTAGTCAAGTATTTATTTTCAAAATACTTCTTGAATTCCCTCCAAGTAACACTTTTCTCTTTAATGTGTTGCACCTGCACAAGATGATCCCACTGCATCGATGCCTTTCCCTTGAGTTGATAGATGGAAATTCTACCTTCTGCATTAGAAGAATAACTATGCAATTGAAAATACTTTCTCATGCCCAACAACCATGTCTTTGCATCTTCATCATTCTTGTGCTCACCATCAAATGTATAAGGTTTGATTTTGTTCATTTCTCCTCATAGCTCATCTACCCCAGACCTCTTATTCTTCTTGAAAGGGGATGGAATTGAGCTTTTGTTTTCCCTCTTATTGTAATGCCTCAGGGAGTGACGGTGAAGTCTGCTAACACTTCTAGTTCTTCTTTTCTCATCAAGAGACCTGTGACTTCCTGATTTTCTTGAGCCACTCTCCTTATCCAATTTCTTTTCTATTCTATTCAATCTCTGAATTAACTTCATTTTGAATTCCTCTTACTTCTCCTTGGATCTCATAATCCTTTCATTATCATCTTTATGGCTTTGGAAATCCTTTTGCAAATTTTTAATGGTCTCTACCATATTCATTTTTTCATCCCTTCCTTCTCCATGTCCATTGGAGTTTGTTCCTTCAATGCCCAAATAGACATCCATCCTTCTGATCTCATATTCTTGGATGTAAGTAACCTGTGTATATTCCATTCATTTGGACTCCATGTTGATCTTGATATGATCTATTTTTTGTTAACTCTACAAAATGTGCAGCCAATAAAACTTTTTCAAGTTAACTGACTCAACAATTTCATGAAAAATATGAACCATTTTGGTTCAATATTATATCAGAATTATTTATTCTGATTTCCTAAAAAATTGAATGACGAGATCAATTTTTGGGAGAATAATTATATTCTACTGTCCAAGACCTTTCCAATGCTTGCTTCCATGCTCAATTCTGAGTCTTGAGCAAAACATTATGGTTATTTAAAAATTTCCCATTAATTTTTTTATGCACTCTTCAACTTGGCACAACTCTACGTTGTAATAAAGAATTGTTGCACCTAATCCATTGGCATTTTCATGGGAGCTTCATTGGTTTTGTTCAGATACATATTTTGAACAATTTTTCCAAGTTTCACCTCTTTTTTGGTTCCGGGCTATTAGTTACAACCTATTGAAGTTCTAGGCCAATTCATGTTTTTGGTCTAGAATGCTACAGGTACCTTCTTTTCCATTTGAAAATTTTTTAACATGCCCAAAAATTTAATTCAGCTCTAGGAATATCTTCTATGGTTCAATATCTTTCCATTGACTTCTCCTTCACCTCAATCTGATTCTGGAGCAGAAAGTTATGGCTCTTCAAAATTAGATGGGTCTTAAAAGTTACTCCACTGTTTGTGCTGTAACTTTCTCATAAAAGCTTTGTTTGACGAATGATTTACATCACTAGAAAGATCTCTTTGGGATATTTTATTTGAGCTATAAAGACAATGTGTACCTTGGTAAACTCTATTCTAGTGGTTTTTGTGTAGCTAAAAATGATGTTAAGGGCCTAAAAAACGCATTGCAAAAGGATGACGTTCAAACGATATAAAATGTCACAGAAATTCATTGGTTTTCTGTTGTTGTTCACCATCCAAATGACTTCGCGTGCACAAATTTCAACCTATACACATATATTTATCATGCGCAGCAACACCACAAGGTAATTCATGCTCCACGCATCTATAACTGCCATGCATCACTTCTCTGTTGTGCCAATAACTGGCGCGCACTACTTTTGTGTTGTGCACCAATATCCACCACAGAGAATTTTGGTTATTGCACTAGTACCTACTGCATGCAATTTTTTTCTGTCACATGTTGATATTCTGCATGCATTTCACTATACGCGCTGCACCATGCCAAATTTTAGTTCACCCCTACCGCGCACCAATAGTCTACGCACACCATTTACTAAAATGTCGCGTGACAACATATACTCATATTGCATGCACACCAACCAAACTCCTCTGCGCTCTATCAATATTGCACACACCACACACACCATTATTGTGTGTGCAAACCGCGCACACATTATTATGCATATGCACACCACGCGACAATATTAATCATGTGTCACTCAATCCACACTCGCACACCAACATTTTTCCGTGTGGTGCTAAATTTTAGCGTGCACACTCGCACAGCAATATTTTTTCGCGCGACGCCAAAATTTATCATGCACACCCGCACACAAACATTTTTTCGCACGACGCCAAAATTTAGTGCGCACACCCGCACACCAACAGTTTTTTGCACAACGTCAAAATTTAGCATGCACACACACACACCAACATTTTTCCACGCGTTGCCAAAATTTAGTGCTCGCACCTGCACACCAACATTTTTCCCCGTGACGCCAAAATTTAGTGCGCACACCTACACACCAACATTTTTCCGCACGACACCAAATTTTAGCGCACGCGCCCGCACACCAATATTTTTCCGCACAGTGCCTAATTTTTACCATAGGAATTCTGCAACTATGAAATTTGTTCAATTTCTCCCCGATAACACCAATTCAACCTCTGCAACAAAAAATAGTTGTGGGTTGACATTTCTGGAACAAATTTTTCCCACACTCAATTTACGAATTGAGAATTTTAATTACTAAACTTGCTCCATCTGTCATGGATTCACTATAACTTCAAATTCAACCAATTTCTAGGTCCAAATTGGCTAGAACATATATTAAATCAGGAATATCTCACCACTTGGCAAAATTTCCCAATTTTCTCATGTATTTAACAATAGAAATTGGGACTTTATCCCAATTCTGTGCAATTTTTGTTACTTTTTACCATGGATGCTCTGCAACATGAAATTTGGCCACTTCAAAATAAATACTTTGTGACATTTCAATTCAACTCAACTTGTTCAGCCCATCCAGGCTCAGTGTTGAAAAATGAAGATTTGATACCATGTTGTAACATCCCCAACCACCCAGGCTAGGCCATGCTACTCCAAAAAATGATTTCATTCTCTGCTCGACATACTGTAACATACCCATCACCCAAATGAGCTATGTCATATAAATTTTTTGAACTGCATGCAATTAAAACATATACACACATAACTCTTGCGAAACTTTATATAAAATGTAAACAGATAAATACATTATGTAAATGCACAGATTCATATTGAAATAATAGTAAACATATACATGCAGCATATACAGGAAATACCCATAGATATAAACACAGTTATAAACCACACATAGGATAATCCCATAAAAATAAACACGTAAATGATAATGCAACATATAATTTATCACACAATTGTCACTTATCTTGGTAAGAATATCACCGACTGCGTGTAGACCTTCCACCAACCTCCCAGCCTTAGACCACACTGCTCACTCTCTGCATTGGGTCACCCCCAAGATGGGACTAAAGTCCATTCGGATAAAGAGGTTCCCAACCAGGCTAATGGATCATAGACAACATGAAATACTCCATCATAGGTGCCAACTCAAACTAACAACCTACAATCTCTCATTCCCCACATGCATGTCCCACCTAGGAAGTCTGCCCCTTCTCTACTCAAAAGTCCTTCGGCTGACCCACTTCCTTTCTGGGCTTCTCCAGTGGAGTCGCCAATTTTGTTTCAGGATTAATCCGTGAGTGCGGACACAAACCGATCTCCCTAGATCCACCTGGATCTAGAACAAAACAGGACGGAATAATACACTTTCCCTAGATCTAGCCTATTAAATGAACTAAGAGATAAGGATTATGGGCATACCTTGTGAACGCTTTCCTTAGGTCTCTGTTGTTCCAAGCTTCGCTCCAATGCTCTTGTGCCATTCAGATCACAACAGTACAAACCAATTGAAGTAAAGGCAGATTAATATATTCAATAGCT
>SNQJ01S0192310.1:17893-34764 GCA_010110895.2 Picea sitchensis
TTCTCAGGAAAGTGTTCTTAGTGAAGAGCTTGATTTTCCATCATCATAACATCATCATGATGACCAAAATTGTGGATAAAACCAACCTCCCAGCCTTAGACCACACTGCTCACTCTCTGCAGTGGGTCACCCCCAAGATGGGACTAAAGTCCACCCGGGTAAAGGGGTTCCTAACCAGGCTAATGGATCATAGACAACATGAAATACTCCATCATAGGTGCCAACTCAAACTAACAGCCTACAATCCCTCATTCCCCACATGCATGTCCCACCTAGGAAGTCTGCCCCTTCTCTACTCAACAGTCCTTCGGCTGACCCACTTACTTTTTGGGCTTCCACAATAGGCCAGACAAGAAGTCTTAGAGCCCTGTAGTTGTAGTTTAGCACCTTCAGGAAATAGATTCCCAACAATTCTCTCACCCAAAGAGAAATTTCTCACAAGCCTGAAAACCCACCTCTTCAATATCCCATGGGCCTGACAACCTGCTTCTTCAGTCCAACTCCCAAGATAACTAGGTACAAAAACAAGTATGGGTACAGATATAGGTTCAGGTACTGTGATAGGAAGGTACAGAGGACAACTGCCAGAGTGAGTTAATGATCATGGAATGGTTGAATGGTAGACTGAATGATGGAAGGAATGATCTAAGTCCAAACTATATGTATGCATGTTCCCAACTTGACACTTGTCATGTTGGGAGCTACTTTGGCCCACTTGTCCCCATCCTTAAAACTTAGGATAAAATAAGTTTCCATACTTTATACTTAATAAATATTAATATAATATTCCTTTTTGGCTTAAGCTCCCTATCTGAGCCCCTTTTCCTTAAATTTTATCCCCCCCTTTCCCTAATTAGTGGAGTTTAGTCCCATACTCTTTTATCATGGTCAGTCTACAGGTAGCGATGTATTTTATATTAATGACAAGACATATACAAAAAAAGGCTCACTAGCCTTTAACATCTAGGCTCTTCAGTCTAATCATCACAAAACAGGCTCACCATCCTATAAAACACAACACATACACAAAGGCTCCTTGGCCTCAAAATTGCACGCACTTCAGTTGTTGCGCACGATATCCTGGAATGTGCACACTTCATCATTTTACTACGCAGTACATGCGCACACTATACCATGGAAGGTGCATACAAAAATAATTTCAAACAGCTCACCATCTTAAGTACATTTGTATTTACATTTACATATGGGTTCGGCCTTGGGATATTACACTAGACAAGTATGCAGAGCAGAACTGAGATTTTCAATAGCTTTTTCTTCAAGCCTATGAGGATAAGGGAAAGGTAGAACATTATAGTAATGCATAAAAGCAGCTTGGTTCTGAGGGCGAATAATTTTGAGAATTTGGTTATATAACTTAGTGAAACATAGGTTGTGTTGTTCCTGAGATTAAACTTAAGGCTCAAAGGATAATGTCAGGCATTAGGAAAGTTATGAGAGTGTTTTTTAAAAGTGCTTTTTCTACCTTAATTATATGAGAAAAAATCCTTAAATGAAATTAACAGTGTGGTAGCACAGAGGCCATATTTTGTGTCTGATTTGAAATTGAAATATCGAATGGTATGAAAGAAAATACAAAACTATAAAACAAAGAAAAAAATCAATTACTGAAGAATCTCACTCTGTTGTAATAGAATAAAATAGATAGTGTAACCTTGAATAAAGCATAAAATACAGTAATACACACAACTTGCAGGTGTTGATTTACTCACAGTAAATACATAGTAAACACTTCTTGCTTAACAAATTACTAATGCAATACTATTACAATAGTTGTTGTACCAAATTTAAATTATACATTTATCAAGGAAATACTTAAAGAAATGTTGAGATATGGAAAACACAGAAGAAGTACATAACCTAGATTAAACAAAACTTGGAATCCTTGTCTGTACTTGTATTAATACTCAATAAGGATGAGTTTTCTCTGTTACAATCGAAAAGAAGCAACCTGTAATAAGTCTTCAATCTATGTATTTATACAAAGTGGTCTCAATTCAAAATGACTGGACTTCTCATAATTAAAAATGGTAAATATCAGAAATGAGAAAATAGGGCATAGAGAATGGTGAGATTTGTTGGTAGTCTTTTCATCTACTGGACAAAACCCTTCTGTATTTTGATCTTCTAGATGTTTTGAAACAATGTCCTGGTCATCACAGCTCTGTTTCCATTTTTATTCTCACTGATACCCAATCATGTAATAGCACTCCCTTACTTGTTTCCATATGTGCTTGTCTTTTCATATTCAATGCATTGGATACATCTACTTACTAATTTCACTACCATCCTTGAAGGATCAGTTGCTTGATTGGCCTCAAAAGTGTATAACTTTCTTTCTACCTGAGGCATCTTTTCCTGTATCCTTTCAGATCCTTGAGATGTGGCCTGTAGCTGCAAGATTGGGTTCACTATCCATTTGTGTATTTGAAGAAGATCAATCTATTTCATATTTTGGATGGTCGCCAGATCTTCTTCTTTGCTTGTTCTAGAATTATACTGATTCTTTTCTATTTCCATTTGACCTAGGGCTTCAGAAATAACATTTCCTTCGAAATCAATTAGCCCTTTATCTATCACTATCAATGCTTCTAGATAAGCTTCAGTTACATCTCTAAAAAGTCTCTTGCTATCTATAAAATTTGTTTCCCAAGCCTTCATAGCTATATAACCTCTTATTTCTTCTGACGGAGAGAGCCAATGTACATTTGAGGCATCATCCCTTGATATCAATAACACAACCTCTTGAAACTTAGCCCGAGCAAAACGATATTCTCTCTCCTTGATATAGATGTCTTTCAGGGAAAGGTCGATCATATGGTAGCACTTATGGATGGCTTCTACCTTCATAAAAAGATCTTGCTGTGCATTTTCAAGTTTTTCATTTATTTCAATTGCTTGGGTCTGGAGAGACTAAATATCCACCGAGGTACTTTTCGTCAACTCCAATTTTGCGTGCAACTGTTTTGTTAATTCAACATGTTCGGAAATCATCCCTTGATTAAGCTGAGAATTCCTTTGGAGATCATCAAATTTGTCTTGGATCTTGTTGGCACCAGGCCGAAGGGGAAAGAAGAATGATTGTGGGAAAGAAAGCATGCAAAAAAATGAAGTAACAACTGGCAAAAGAACAACACACATGCATGCAAGAAAGTGTGCACAAAGGAAAGCGACAGCTGGAGGAAGAATAACACACACATGGGAGAAATACCTAACGTAAGAAGGGTTAGGGTTTTGGTAATATTCTGTAAAAGGATGAAGAGCCCAAAATGTATAAATATAGATACGAAAGTATCATATAAGGAGGGTTGTTGTTAGTGTATTGTTGTTATTGAAGGTTAGGCTTTGGAGTTAAGTTTTGGAGACTGTAACCACGCAGGAGCGTAGGTGATATGTAATGTTTTTAGCTGTGTGAACTGATTTTGTAAGATGTTGAGAAAATAAGATACAAGGGAAGGTAGATCTGAGGATTAGACCATAGGTTGTATAGCCTAGTGCGATCTAGTTCCCAGTTTTGTGGAGAATTGTAAGCGCGTGGCACCAGGAAGGCAGAAATGCCATAATAAAAGAGCCAAGAGCCAAATATTTGTGGATGTAGCCCAGGAGGGGGTGAACCATGGTAATACTCATGTAATAAGTTGAATGTATGCATGTCTCTTCTTTATTTCAACAATTAATGGTTAAGATTGATGAATGAGTTAGCACATTGTTATGAATCTGTTTATACTCTGTTGAAATTAAACTATGAAACATACCTATGTGACTTCAAGGGATAAGTAGTTTACCTTACATATCACACTACCTGGCTTTAATCAAGAAACCCTTATCCCCTACTCTATCCTAGGCTATAAACACCTAAGTCTTACAGTCACCCATTTAAAGCTATCTCGGGTGAGACTGCATAGTACCTTCCGGGTGTTGTGTTGCCTTCTGGATTACCAGGAGGGCCGATAGTTTTAGAAGCTTTGTTGGAAACCTGAATGACATGAACCCTGGGTCAATAACTTAGACAAAATGAGAAGGCAAATAGTAACCAACAAATGGTTCTGTTGTCGTGTTAAGAGGAACAAGAGAGGACTGAGTAGATGAGATAGAATGAATAAGAACTAGAGGAGTGGAACAAAAGAGAAATGAGCCATTAGAATGGAATGTTGAGACCTTGGAACCCCACAAGAGAAGAAATGGAGGGATGGTTGATAACTAAAGATCTAGAGTTTGCATAGAAAGACAATAGAAACCCCAGGATCATGCCACATAAATACCTGGATAAATAAGTATTTACGGATTTACATGAAGTCTTTTTCTATGATTTTACGCATCTACTACAGGAGTGGATATTAAGGTTAAATGATAACCGCGTGACGAACTGGATTCGATAGCTAGATTGGACTCCAGTACAGAGCCAACAACTGCAGCAAGTGAACAACAAATTCACTCGCGCAGTCGACTTTTGGCTTGATAGTATTGTGGCAAGCTTTATCACATAATTTGTGGTAGACACAACAAAGTCATACAGTGCAGCCGAGCAAGAGTTCCCATGAGGACCCAGAGGAAGGTACATTCGATCACTGTATACTTCTATCAAGATATTTCTATATAACAAAGGTGTAATGACAATGGAATCAGAAAACTAGACTTCCCTGTGTGCATGGGGGAAGGGGGGAAGCACTGATAGAGAGAGGAAGAATGGAAGGAGGGAAAGATAAAGAGAAGAAGGAGGAGAAACCCTTGGACCTAATCTTGATGGATGACAACCATCTTAAGTGGATCTTGGCATCATCAAGAATGACGCGTAGCAGAGCACCCTACCAATATAAGGTGAATACCAAGAAGAGAGCCATAGCTGAGAGGGATGGCTTAGTAAGCGATGAGGAAGAGGTAGAGGATATCTAGGCTATGGAGAAGATTGAGGAAATCCTACACACCACATATGAGAAGAAAACAAGAGGCCCAAGAATAGGAGGAGAAGGCAGCCATCCCTTTCATATTAATGTCAGTGTGGAACCCATAAACCCATGTGCGACCAATACACCAAAGAGAACACCATCGTTTAGACAACCAAATTTCAGAGGAAGTCCAACAATAGGAAGTACATCTACACAAGGAGCAACAACTGGAGGAGCTAGTTCAGGAAACCTTAGTCAAGTATCTACACCACGTGGAGGAGGGAGTAGCTCAGTATTTGGAATGGCAGGACATGATCCTACTATCAGATTACTAGAGTTTTGAGGAGAAGAATCAGAAGACCCTGAGAAGCATCTATTCATTTGCGCAAAGATCTGGCAAGCAAAGCAGATCACTAACAAGGACACCAAACTCGCGCAACTAGAGATCATGATAAGAGACCAAGAACTAGAATGGTACATGAGTCTAGACATGAACAATGTTCCCGGAATGACAAGGACATTGGATGAAATTAAGAAACTATTGATAAATGAGTTCCATAAGCCAATATCAGAGGATCAATACATGAATGAGATGATTGAAATAATATAGAAACCATGAGAATTGGTATGGGACATTGATCAAAGATTCAAGTGATTAAAAGGAAAGTTAAAATACCTTATGACTGATATGCAACATCGACACCTGTTTGTCAACTCACTACTCCCACACTTAAAATATCCATTACGGCAACAAAAATTTCAGACACAAGAAGAGGCTCTATAGGCAGCCTTGCAATTGAAAGAGAATCAGTACCAACAAACGAACCCGTCTATTGAAGAAATGAAGGAGGATCTTAAGAACTTAACATTTCAATTGAACCAGCATAAGAACAAGGACAAATGAGAAGTCGTTTGGTGAACTACTTGCAGGACAGAAGGACACCATAATAATGAATGCCCAAAATTCACACAGTATATGGTGATAGGGATGCCAAACACACTACCATAGGGAGGATTATGGTGTGAAATATGCAAGAAATCAGATCACGATCCTTACCATTGCACGATGATGCAGAAATACCAAACAATCCCAAATAACTCATATTTCACCTTTGCAAGTTAGTCGGCCATGACGACAAAGATTGTAGAACTATGGAGCTGATGTGGAAAAGAACATCAGACGCATACAAGGTACAAGAATAAATGATGAATGGGCAAGCAGTACCATAGTTCACTCAAGCCCCAGCCCCATACAACACTATGCAACAGTAGTATAATACTGTGCCACAGTCGTACAATAACACATAGCCAGAGTACAACTCAGCACAACCCCAGTACAATACTACCTAGTATAATCAGGGACTACATTATAACACGCCGCAAGGTGATTAAGTAACTTATAGGGGAGCAGGATGAGCCAGAGGAGGTTTCAAACACGGAAGAGGACTAGTCACATGTCACAATTTCTAGCAACTAGGACATTATGCACGGGAATGCCCAATGCCACCAACAAATTGTATGTATTGTCGTGCATCAGACCATGATACGGAGGAATGATCGACATTACTTATAAAGATATAAGAAAAAAGGAATCAAAATAACCAAAATGTTCAGTGGATTTCAGCCGAAGCAAGGGATGATGGATAGAACATCAACATAGTCACTCGAGGAGGAACGAAAACAAGAAATGACACAGTTCGACAGGAACTAGTGCAAAACCAATGGATAAAGAAGAACACTGACCCCAAGAATCATTTTGACGTGCATAAGGAGAAGGAGATATTTACAGAAGCCCGACAAGAATTCCATAAGGAGAACATTGCGTCGACTGCACAATAGAGAAAGGAAGCTCTAGAATATGAAATTTCACTATCACTGGACCATACCAATAGAAAATAGCCCAAGTAATAAGTAAGTACTATTAAATACTTTTTGCAATCATGCATCAAAATATTAAGTGTTCCTTCATCTGTCAAAATATTGCAACACATCCTAGAAAAATGTAGTAGCAAGACGGAACAGAAGCCATAATTGAAAACTGTCAACCATCTACATACAAGAAGAAGAACACATAGGGAATTTATACTAAATGATAACATTGGGGATTTCGATATGGGAGATGTTATACTAGATATAGGATCTGAAGTGAATGTACTACCAAAAGCTACATGGCAATGCATGAGAGAACTTACACTGGGATACTCAATTGTTCAATTAAAGATAGCAAATCAGCATAGATTCCTACCAATAGGTACACTAAAAGGAGTGATGGTAGATCTGGATGGTGTGTGCACTAAGTGAGACTTTGATGTCATCGAAATAGTAGACGACACAACACCTTACCTGGTGCTACTTGGTCTGGATTGGGCGTTCGAAAACCAGGCCATAATTAACTTAAAAACCAGAAAAATGACATTTGAGTTGGGGGAATTACAGGGTCATAGCCCCACTCAACCCATCAGAAAGAGAGAGGTTCATAGAACCCAATTGTTTGGATTTAGAAGAGATCGGCTAGTTGTACAAAATAACTGTGCACGATGCAGACTATATAAACCCAACTACAGAAGGGGTACTCAGTTGGCCGAGCATTCCTTCATGTACAACAGACTCAGGCACTGGGTTAGAAAAATGGAAACAAAGACTACACGAATTATCCACGAGAAGGTGTGCCAAAATAGATTGCGCAATAAGGTGGATTGGCACAGAAATCAAAGAACAACCCAGTTTTCACGGGCTAAATGATTTGGAAACTTTCTTGACATAATATGAATACAAAGTATTAGAAAACCAGAGATTGCTAGAACTGGATTTAGCACTAAAGGCTACACCCACAAGATGGTGGGGTGCACACAAAGAGAC
This sequence comes from Picea sitchensis, assembly GCA_010110895.2. Lineage (NCBI taxonomy): Eukaryota > Viridiplantae > Streptophyta > Pinopsida > Pinales > Pinaceae > Picea > Picea sitchensis. The sequence goes on from SNQJ01S0192310.1 coordinate 25,657, forward strand.
TTTCACAGATTGGTACCAATGTAAGTGATTACTGCGCATAAGGTTCAGTGCAGAACAAATAGGTAACAAACAACATAAATGTGATGGACTAGGCACACCAGAAGAACATTTGGAGGCGTGTAAAATGCTGTGTAAAATGATGCCACCGGAGGAATGGTCTCACCACTTCATTCATACTTTAGAGGGAATACCAGGGAATTGGTATACAGACCAGGAAATGCATAAAGGAACCAAGACATGGGCGACAATCCAATAGAACCTTATAGTCACTTTCTCATTTGAGCATGAGAACCCCAACATAGACGTAGCCCTGAAACTATCAGAGATGTCATATTCATTGAAGAACCAGAAGTGGAAGCTATCACATAGGTACAACAATGAAATAAGCAGACAATCAAGGATCTATTGTCATGCTACCACATACAGGAGGAAGCACTGAATGAATATGATCCCCATGATATTCAAATCGAAGAAGTCGAAGGTGAGAGAGATATTGAAGGACCACCCTTAGAGTCAGAGGTCATCTCTGCACCAATCAAGATAAATAAGGTTAACATAAGGATCATCGAGCAGCCCAAAATGGTTAGCATTAGAGATTACTGGGACGAACAAACACTAGAAAGCATCACAAAATTGTTGCGCAAATACAACGACCTTTTTCCCACAACCTTTACAGAGATGAAAGGACTAGACGAAGAATTAGGAGAAATTAACATACCACTCAGACTTGATGTGAGACCCATTAAACAATGACCATATCGATTGAACCCCATATATAAACAGAAAGTTAAAGATGATATCGAAAGGATGCTCGAGGTCGACATCATCGAACCAAACGAAGAATCATAATGGATAAGCCCAATCATAGTACAGGACAAGAAACGGGGAAGAGGGATCAAGATATGTGTCGACTTGAGGAAGTTGAATGATGCCTGCCTACATGACCCATTCCCCACACAGTTCACGGGAAAAGTAATTGAGAACATAGGAGGCCACGAAGCTTACTCATTCACCGATGGATTCTCAGGATATCATCATATTAAGATAGCACAAGAGGATAGACACAAGACCACATTCACGACATAATGGGAATCTTACCAGTATACAGTCATGTCGTTCAGACTGAAGAATGCACCTGCGATATTTTCTAGAGTGGTCATCGCAACATTTAAGGAATTCAACCATCAATTCCTCAAAGTATACCTGGATGATTGGAAAGTGTATAGCTTACTAAAAAACCATGTGGAATTTTTATGACTGATGTTAGAATGATGCAGAAAGTGCCAGAGATCATTGAATATCAAGAAATGCATATTTGGAATACCATTTGGGATACTATTGGGACACATAGTATGAACAAATGGTTTTCTAGTGGATCCGACCAAAATTGCAGTCATTGTTAACCTACCAGCACCAAAAACAGTCCGCCAACTAAGAGAAACGCTAGGACATATAGGATATTACAGGAAATTCATCAAAGGCTATGCATAGATTACAATGCCAATGGAAAAACTGTTAAGGAAGGATACAAAGTATCAATGGAACGACGAGTGCCAACACGGTCTAGATACCCTGAAGGAAAATATGGTCATCACACCAATATTGGTATTTCCAGATTGGGAGAAGACATTCCATGTACATGTAGATGCATCAACGATAGCACTTGGAGCTATCTTAGTGAAACTAGGAGTAGGAGACTTGCATCACCCGATAGCGTTCGCAAGCAGAAAATTATCAGACTCAAAACATAATTATAACACGACAGATAGACAAGGCCTAGATATGGTTTATACACTATAGAAATACCAACATTACCTATTGGGAAAACACTTTAAGATGTTTATAGATCACTCAACCCTGAAATACCTAGTCAACAAGCCAGTGTTGGGGAGGCGAATCTGTCAATGGTTATTGCTATTTCAAGAATTCAACTTTGAGGTAATAGTTAAACCAAGAAAACCGAATGCAGGACCTGAACACCTATCGAGGGTCACAAATGGAGAGGAACCAACAAATTTAGAAGACAACTTTCCAGATGCACAACTATTCTCAGTACAGATTGTTGATGATTACTTCATAGAGATCATCCAGTACTTGAGCACAGGTACTGCGCCACAAGAATATACCACTGAGCAGAAGAATAACCTAGTAGTCCATGCAACTGAATATCAATTGATCATAGGACATCTATACAACATGGGCATAGATAACATCTTAAGAATATACGTACTAGACCATGATCAACCAAGAATTTTAGAAGAAGCCCACGAGGGAATAGCAAGAGGGAATTATGCCAGAAAAGATACCACGCAGAAGGTACTATGCGTAGGATTATGGTGGCCAACGATCCACAGAGACTTGAAAGAGTACTATCCGCAATGTGATGTCTATCAAAGGGTAGGCAAACCCAATAAAAGGGACAAGATGCCACTACGACCGCAAGTGACACTTTAGGCATTCGAAAAATGGGCGATAGAATTTATGGGACCCATTAACTCACTAGCCAAAAGAACAGGGACGAGATATATTATCACCATGATGGAATACCTAACAAGATGGGTGGAAGCTGCACCAGTAAAAGATTGCAGCGTAGAGGCAGCTGCACATTTTCTATTTGAACAAGTAATTACTAGATTTGGGTGCCCAAGAATTTTGATGAGCGACCAAGGAATTCACTTCATAAACAACACCATTCGAGTGATGCTCAAAGAGTTTGAATTTCATCACCAAAAAATCACACCGTATCATCCACAGGCAAATGGCATAGTAGAAGCCTTCAAAAAAATTCTAGAGAACGCCTTGACAAAGATATGTAATGTCAACAGAGACGATTGGGACCTCAAGGTACCAACAATGTTATGGGCATATAGAACCATATGCAAAAAGATGACAGGCCACACACTATTCAAACTAGTCTATGTTCAAGAAGCAGTAGTCCCATTAGAATTTTTAATACCCAGTCTACGTGTAGCAGCTATCACACACATGATAGAACGAGGCGCAGCATAGGAAAGAATAAATAAGTTACCCTTGATGGAAGAAGACCGAATCTTGGTAGGATTACACCAACAATTATGGAAAGAAAGAGAAAAATCTTGGCACGACTAACACATCAAGAGGAAGGCGTTCAAGGAAGGAGATGTAGTATTTCTCTATGACAGTAAATCGTTGCAGCACCCAGGAAAGCTCAAAATGCATTAGCTAAGACCATATGAGGTAAAATATGTCACGAATGGAGGATTTGTACAATTAAGATATATAGCAGGTACAGACCTCATAGGAATGATCAATGGGAGCCGACTGAAGTTGTACAAGGACAGTCGACCAACCACCACGTAGTAAAATAAAAAATAAAAAAATGTGCACATCATGAGGGACAAGCCGCATACGAAACACGAATCTAGCAAGGGAAACGATAAAATCCATATCGAAAGAGGAAACAAGTGGGAAAAGGAAAGTCAAAAAAAGAAGGCTGACAAGACAACATGAGGTAGAGTTAAAGAAAGGCAAGGATGGATGGGATGTCACATTAAATGTGCCAACTGGAGATAACAGAGTATGTGTAATAGCAAGTACAAAACCATCGTGGATGCATTGAACCCACAATTATGGTTCATTAATCACATGATGGAGGAAGCGTCCTCGACAAGCTTCATGACAAGCCCATACAACAAACAAGCACAAAATCAGTTAGTCTATTCGCGAAAGGAGAACAGAAAAAGAGCAACAATAGCTAGAATGAATAGAGTGAAACCATAGATCTCACCAAATCCATCCAAACTCAACAAACATTCGAAAGAAACCATTATGGCACCATTGAAGCTCATAGAACCAGGCCAGAAAGCCATATCAACCAGGGTTCAGACTAGGTCACGAGGACCACTGGAAGAAAACAAGCAACAACCACTAGAGATCGTCGATATTGATGAAATCCTATCACCAAAGGAAATCCTAGTAGAGTCCATACCAATACTAGAGGATATTCCACAACCACAAACAGAGGCCATGGAACAGGATACACCAACAGCGATGCACAAGCCTCAGAAAAAAAAAAAGAGAGAGGAAACCCACCAGGAAATACCACCAGAACATACTGAAGAAACCGTGGAAATGAATGGAATGACACAACATCTGGGAGCAGAGGAGAAACCAGATGAGACACAAGCACCCGAATTAGGTCACCCAACTGAGGAGACCTCTAGAAATATCTAGGCATGGCTAGAGTGGATGACAGGGGAAAAACCAGAAGTTGCTGGAACTTCGAGCTAGCCAACACAATAGGAGGACTGAGTTCAGATACTGAGCTCACCGCGAAAGAAACCGACTGCAGAAATTGTTCTACCTCGCATATTGGAGGGAGTGCATGTGGACCCATAGCTATTGGGTCAAGTCAGGAAGCTCAAGTATTCTGAACATGACTTAGAAGATGAAACCAAATATCTAGAGCTTTCACCACAAGTATTTATGCAGAAAATAGTTCTGAACCAACTCAGAGAAACCATCACTCAACCACACTAGTGGGCAACTAGACTGGACAAAACAGGAATTCTAGGATTGTTGCAGATACCACACTTTGGCAGAGGCCAATATGCGTCAGCATGCATCAAGAAAATATTAGCAGTTACGCATGGAGGGGATGTATGGTGGGACAAACCCGTCCCCATAACTGTCGAACTTATCACCCAGATAACAGGCCTACCCACCCGGGGTATGGATCCCGTGTTGATTCTGGATGATAAGTCCAAGGAAAAAAAATTGGTAGAAGAGATGAAGAAGAAATATGTCATCGACAAGGGAACAATAGGCATTATAATCAAATGGATCAATAATGCCATGACGCAATTGGGCGCAAAGATCTTAGCCTGCAAATTGCTAATAAAATGTCACAAAGATGAAGTACCGATAGGAGTCATTGTTGTTGCGGCTCAGTGCATAGAAGGCACCTCCATGAGCTGGGCACCATACCTATCAAACTTGTTCCAAGTAGATTGCAAAGACGCGTAGGACGTAGGTATGGAATTTCATTACACATGGTTGATCACTCTCATAGCTTTCATGGGATGGTGAGAACCAGAACATGTTGTCTTTTGTACCACACCATAGCCAGGAGGAGCAAGATATTGCGTCTTGAGATCTGCACCACTATCCAAGAATAAGAGGGATAATGGAATCGTATTTGAAGATTACCTATGGGAGATACAGAAAGCCATCAACTGAGGATCGAGAATAACACCAAAGGCTGTCACACAATACGGGGGCATCGCCAATTTATGGGCTAGGTGACAAGCCATGTGGATACAACCAAGGCAGGATTCAGATAAATAGTGGCTACAGATGCACTATTGCATCGCCGAGGGAGATATCGACATGATCATCAACAAATGGCCTAATGAATGGAGGATTCCAACCATACCTAGGGATGTACTGGGACAAACAGTAGAAGGAAGAGTTGCACAGGCGAAAACACAACCTCCACAAATCCCAGTACCCAAGAAATGAAGAACGGGCCAAACCAAGTCAACTCAGGCAAACGACGGCTCAAAGAAGCTAGGGACCCAGAAGGGGAGGACAAAAACCACTCAGCCGACTAATGGACAATGAAAACTGGCTGAGGGAGCACAGGAAACCACATCGAACCCCATCACATAGGAACCAGGGGGAACTAAGAGACCAACAGTACAAGAAGAAGGTATGCACAGGAAACTGAAGGCACAACGACCACCACCAGAATACACAATCACAGAGGATGATGGAGTGATGATTGTTAGAATTGTCCAAGACTGCCTCATAGAGGATTTTGATCATGCCGCACACCATAAGGATAAACTGCAGAAGGAAATGATAGAGATAGGATAGCTCCTTAAGAAATTCAAAGAAGCCCAGATCACAAGTAGCAGTAGAGGCATAGAGTCATCGACCAGACAGACCACAGAAAGGGTGGAGGTATAAGAATACGACCCAGTTTTTTCGATGCCACACACACATTCCGTGGTCTACATAAAGCCTAGCATGTTTTGAATGGATGAAATTGTGGGATAGACACCACTGAAGGATTTGGATCATATCAAATTGGTATTGACACGGATGCCATCAAGAGCATTATACAAACTGCAGGTTAGTGTTGACCACGAGATGCAATCATGAGAACATAAAAACTTAGTCAAGTTACAACAAGCAACAAAGAAGCAAGAAGCGTTGGAAATAGTTTGTGCATAGGCCAAATATGAAACTCAGGAGGAGAAAGAACGCGAAATCAAGCTGGAACGCAGAGTGGAAGAAATTTTTGGGAAAATTCCAACTACTGTGCAAGGAAATGAACTCCCAGCTGCAGAAAATATTGACTAGATTGCATAGGAAAATGATCAGTATCAGAAGGAGATTGAGACTCTCCATGGACAGATTAGATTGACAACTCCACTAGCAATGAAGGAGAAAAGGAAGCAGGAAGCAACACTACAATTGCAAAAGCTATAAAAACAAGTCAGCACGACAGTCGACTTGCTAGATAAAGCAACACAACTTTGGACAAGGCTAGAAGAGGATCCACAGGTCCAACACTAGGACAAGGAGGAGGAGAGGATCAATGTAATGATCCAAGAACTCAAGCAGTGACAGAATACCATACCAATTCTAGAACGGGTCAAGGGAACACAAGAGTTGAAGAAGATACAAGAAGAAATTATCACTGCACAAACACAGAAACAAGAGCGCCAGGCTCAAATAGAATCGTTGTAGGAATGGGTAGCAGAAGTACTTGCACAGGAAGAAGAAGCCAGAAAATAGATAGCACAGACTCAACTAGAATGCGTAGGACTGATGAGTGAGGAAGTGGCATCTCAGACAGTTGACACCATCAAGGAGAAAACCGCGCAGGCATTGATAAAAGTAGAGTTGCAAGAATAGTTCCAGATGATCACCGAGGAGATCGAGAAGGCATAGAGAAATTAGGTGACTCAGGATGAGTCACGTGTCAGTGTTGGGGTCTTGTTGGCACCAGGCCAAAGGGGAAAGAAGAACGATCGTGGGAAAGAAATCATGCAGAAACTGAAGTAACAACTGGCAAAAGAACAACATGCACGCATGCAAGAAAACATGCACAAAGGAAAGAGACAACTAGAGGAAGAACAACATGCGCATGGGAGAAAGACCTAATGTAAGAAGGGTTAGGGTTTTGGTAATATTCTGTAAAAGTATGAAGAGCCTGAAATCTATAAATATAGATACGAAAGTATCATATAAGGAGTGTTGTTGTTAGTGTATTGTTGTTATTGAGGCTTAGGCTTTGGAATTATGTTTTGGAGACTGTAACCACGTAGGAGCGTAGGTGATATGTAATGTTTTTAGCTATATGAACCGATTTTGTAAGTTGTTGAGAAAAGAAGATACGAGGGAAGGTAGATCTGAGGATTAGACCGTATGCTATAGAGCCTGGTGCAATCTAGTTTGCCTCACATAGATCTTACCCAGTTTTGTGGAGAATTGTAAGTGTGTGGCACCCGGAATGCATAATTTCCATAATAAAAGAGCCAAGATCCAAATCTTTGTCGACGTATCCCAAGAGGGGGTGAACCACGGTAATACTCATGTAATATGTTGAATGAATGTATGTCTCTTCTTTATTTCAACAATTAATTGTTAATCTTGATGGTTGAGTTTGCACATTGTTATGAATTTGTTTATACTCTGTTGGAATTAAAATATGAAATATACATATGCAAATTCAAGAGATAAGTATTTTACCTTATAGCTTATGATACCTAGCTTTAATCAAGAAACCCCTATCCCCTACTATGTCCTAGGCTGTAAACACCTGAGTCTTAGAGTCACCCATTTAAAGTTATCTCGAGTGAAACTACGCAGTACCTTTCGGGTGTTGTGTTGCCTTCTGGATTACTAGGAGGGTCAATAGTTTTAGAGGCTTTTTTGGAACCCCAAATGACATGAACCCTGGGTCAATAACTGAGACAACCTAAGAAGGGAAATAGTAACCAACAAAACTGTTGAATTTTATGTTTATCACCTGCTCTGATTTTCTTGAAGTCTCTATTCATCATATTTTGAACAGTCTTCTCAGTCGTTTGGATTTTCTTTTGTAGTTTCTCTACCAAATGGTTCCACTATTTTAGCTTCTCGACATATTTTCAACAGACCACTGATTGGACGTGGAAAAGGCACCTAATGAACCAACCATTTCCTTAGCGAAATATGAATCATCTCAGCCTTGTCCATCATACGCCACTCTATGTATTTTGATGATAGAACCATATTTTTGATGCATTTCTTGCTTAACAATGACCCTCCTCTTCTTTCTGAAAAAGAAGTCTGAAGGAGACATTTCTTCGACTGAAATTGGGGTAAGATAATTTATAGAGATGACTTCGGATCTGGGATTTCTGAAGCTTGACTGCAACGGTGTTAATGAAATAATGGGGATACCTATCTGTTGTGTTGGTAATCGATTTATATGGTGTAGACGGTGATGTATCCTATCCTTTTTTCAGAAAGGATTTGAGTTGAGTCTTGGCTTGAGGGCCTAGCAGGGTTGATACTGAAGCTTCCAATTTTTCAATTGAGACTTCAGTGTCTTTTGGATTTTCCTTATTTTCCTTTTCTCCAGAGCTCCCTGTCTCAAAACCAGGAGGTACAGTCTCTTGTGTAGATGAAGGGGCTATCGACTCTCCCTGTAGTACCTTAGGAAAGATATTCCATCTATTCTTTTGGAAATTGAAGAAGTTGGCATGTTGATCTGGTGATAGAGTTTGGACTATGTCTAGTATATCCTCGTATGACCTGGATCCCCTAAATATTTCATCCTATGGGGAATTCTCGTGCACATACCTTTTTAAATTGTATTGATCTAGGTGATTTTCCACGATCTTATGTGGATCGTTCCTTTCAAACTCAATGTGAACTAACTTGACATATTCTAGAGCTGCAGCCTATACTTTATAATGGCTCAAATCTAACAACGAGAACATACCAACCTGAAGAACATACCAACCTGAAGAGGGAAGGTTGGCCATACCTTTTTATGGGCTGCTTTCAATTCCTTGCTAATTCCCCCTATCATAGTATGATAAGAGAATTCTCGGCATACCAATCGATCTG
>SNQJ01S0192311.1:7036-17883 GCA_010110895.2 Picea sitchensis
CCTTATGCCAAAGGAGATTCAAAGAAAAGCAGTTGAAGGATAGAAGAAGAGGAGCCCAGGATCAGGTTTGAGGAGCGGTGGCTGGTTTCAACTTTTGTAAGTTGACTCATTCTAAGTAATAAAGAAAATGCTTTTCCCCTCCCAATTCATGAATTGTTTATAGTTTGATCAGTACAGGTTTGGATTTCTAACCCGCTAGTATAAAAGTAGTATGCATGCATAGTTGTTGCTTGTCTTGAATGTAGGTCAGCTTTGGAAGGAGTATTTCGAACAAGTAATCAAGCACAACGGAGGATCAACATCAAACGCCAGTAATGAGGTAGGTTGATCTTTCCATGCATTTACTAAGAAAAGGGGATTTGAATCTAGGGATGAAGGTAGAAAGTAATTTCTATTCGGTCATATCTGCATGCACAGTCTGAACTCTATTTGCTAGTCCATAGGGTGTTTTTCCCCAACAAAACCAGGGAAAAGGAAATCCTAGGCTAGGTTGACACTACAAAATTATGCACAATGCAATAGGAAGGATTTCCTCCAAGGAGCCTACTTACGCCCACCACTCATAGACTCTCATTCCCCACATGCCTGTCCCACCCTGGGAATATACAGCTTCATTGCTCCACAATCCATCGGTTTCTCCACTTCCCTTTCAGGGCTTCAACAACATGCCATATTAGGAATTCTCATAGCTCTGTAGCTATTACTGGATTCCCTCCAAGAGATATCACTTCCCCAACAATCTCTCTCACCTAGAGATATTTTCTCATAGGCCTGACAACCTACTTCTTCAACCCATGGGCCTAAAAACCCACCTCTTCAAACCAGAGGCATGACAACCTACTTCTTTTGTCCGACTCTTAAGTCCAACAGGTAACCATAGATGAAAAATTGGGTAAGGTAGGGTATATCTCAACAAAAATACTAGTGTGTGCAAGTTACAAAGGTTCACGATAGCAAAGGGTTCAACAATGTCGAAAAATGGCTAAGGGAAAGGGGCAAAGGATGTAAAAAATAGTCAAAGAACCCCCACAATGATGGACTACCCTGCATAAATTTGCATGCATCCTGGATGACACATGGCTCTCCAGGAGCTTGTTCCTCTCCACTTGGAGTTCGTTCCTCTCCCTAAAGGAACTTAGGATAGCAGGGTTTATTTCCCAAACCTTAGTAATTTAGGAAATACATTATAATATTCCCTTTGGTTAAGCCCTCAAGCTTAGACCCTTTTTCCTAGCCTCTCAGCCCCCTTCCCTTTCCCTTCCTGCTGGATCTTAGTCCCCCATAACTCTTTCTTCATGGTTAATCTACACGCAGTGATGTATTTTTATTAATGATTTGCATAATTACATATACAAAAATAGGCTCATTGGCCTTTTCATCTAGGCTCTCTGGCCTAATAAACACATAAGCCTCCCATCTTATAAATACTTGGATCACCAGCCTATAAACATGATTAAACATTATTACAATTCAATAGGGGCTCGACCTTGGGGTATTACAATCCCCTCCCATTATTTATGCACTGTCCTCAGTGCATCATATTTACATATTACAACAAGAGTTTTCAAAAATATTGAAAAAATATGTAGGTATTCTACCCACATAGCATATGCATGCTCCCAAGTTGCATCCACAGGACCGTACCATGTCCATTGGACCTTTACAAGCCCTATGGATCGATTCCAGAGCTGTTTGATTTTCTGGTCCAGAATGTGTATCGGATGCACTTGAAAAATGCTTTCTTGCTCCACCTGAATCACATTCCAATCAATAACATGATTAGCATCAGGTATATATTTCTTAAGAAATGATACATGGAATAAATTATTTATAGACATAGATGCAGGAAATGCAATCATATAAGTTATTGGTCCAATCCTCTCTAGGATTTCAAACGGCTCTCAATATATGGCTTCCAACTTGGAAAAGTTTCCCAACTTTAGGGAACTTTTGTTGTCCTTCACCTTCAAGAAAACATGATCACCAACTTTAAATTCGTTGTGAGTTCTGTTCTTGTCACCATAGATTTTCTTCTTGTCTTGGGTAGCCTTTAAATTATGTTTTATCTTCAACATTTTCTCTTCCATTTCTCTGAGCAACTTTGGCCCAATCACTACTCTATCAGTTGGGTTGTCCCAACTTATTGGTGTGTTGCACTTTCTTCCATAAAGTGCCTCAAATGGGATCATCTTCAGTGATGCTTGCTACCCATTGTTGTAAGAAAATTCTACCAAGTGTAGATAATATTCTCTTTTAGATGGTTTTTCCATCACGTACATCCTTAGAATCTCCTCTATCGCTTGGTTCACCCTTTCTATTTTCCCATCAGACTCGGGAAGATAAGTTGTGTTGAAGTTTAGATTTGTTCTGAACCCTTTGAATAACCCCTTCCAAAACTTTGAGGTAAACTTTGGGTCTCTATCAGACACAATTGTCGTGGGTATGCCATGCAAGCATGCTACTTACCTCATATAAATATCAACAACATTGGTTTCCTTGTGAGTAACCTTCATAAGAATGAAATGGGCAGCTTTAGTAAGTTTTTCCACCACCAACATGATAGCATCATGATGCTTGCTTATCCTAGGAAATTTGGTGATGAAATCCATTGTCACCACTTCCCACTTCCACTCAGGAATGGGCAATGGATGCAACAACCTAGCTGGGTGTCTATGCTCAGCCTTGACCCTTTGACACTCCAAACATTTAACAATGTATTCAACAATATCCATCTTCATGCCTAGCCAATAATATTGGCTCTTGACTGTTGAAATTGTTTTCTAATATCATGGGTGTCCCGCATAAGGTACATTATGCATCTCTTTTAAAATTGTACTCCTCAATTTAGGATAATTGGGTACATAAATTGTGTTCCTGTACAAGAGAATTCTATCAACTTCCCATTCATAATCTTCAACTTTCTGTTGCATTTTGCCTTCATGTAATTTTGTTACCAATTCCATGTACTGCAAATTTGATTTTCCAGCCTCATTATTTCTACCTTTAAGATTAGTTTAATATATGTTAATGGTTGTAGCATGCAGTTCATGCACTCTCCTGCTAAGTGCATCAATCATATTGCTTTCTTTTCCTTTGATGTGCTTAATATTGAAGTCATACTCACAGAGGAATTCCAACCATCTGCTCTGCCTAGCATTCAAAGTTGGTTGACCAAACAAATATTTCAAACCATTATCGTATTTCCTTAAATCAAACCTCTTTCAAATGACATACTACCTCCACTTCTTCAAGGCATCCACTATGGATTCCAACTCCAAATCATGAGTGGCATAGAGCCTTTCATGCTCTTTCAATTTTCTGGATTCAAAACATATCACAAACCCATTCTGACTGAGGAATCCACCAAGTCCTTCTTTGCATGCATCAGTGCAAACCACAAAATCTTCATTCGGATAAGAAATCCTCAGAATTGGAGCACTAGTTAGCAACTTCTTCAATTGATGGAAGCTCTTTTCACACTCTGTTGTCCAAACAAACTTCACCCCCTTCCTTTGTAAAGAAGTAATTGGGTGAGAAATTCTTGAAAAAGCTACAATGAATCTTTTGTAGTAGCCATCTAGACCCATGAAGGATCTGAATTCTATCACATTCTTAGGTTTTTTCCACCCTTTAATGGCCTCAATATTTTCATGGTCCACTTCTATCCCTTCTTCGGATATAATATGCCCCAAATAGTGAATTAGTTTTTGATAAAATGAGCACTTTCTCAATTTGGCATACAATTGGTGCTCTCTTAAGACTTGTAACACCATATTCAAATGATGCTAATTTTATTATTCTAACTTGGAATATACAAGGATGTCATCCAAAAATACAATGACAAACTTTTCTAAATATTCCAGGAAAACACCATTCATTAATCACATGAAAACAACTGGTGCATTTGATAACCAAAATGTCACCACTATGAACTCATAATGACCATACCTTGTCCTGAAGGCGGTCTTGATGATGTCATCATATCTGATCCTTACTTGATGGTATCCTGACCTAAGATCAATCTTTGATAATATGCTTGCATCCTTTAACTGATCAAACAAATCATTGATCCTTGGCAAATGATACTTGTTCTTTATAGCTACCTTGTTCAATTGTCTGAAGTCGATGCACAATATCAATGTCCCATATTTCTTCTTCAAAAATAATACTGGGGTGCCCCAAGGTCACACACTTGGGTGTATATACCCCTTCTTCAAAAGTTCTTCAAGCTACATTTGTAGCTCCTTCAGCTCTGGTGTACTCATTCTGTGGGGAGTCTTTGATACCAGAGTTGCTCCAGGTATCAAATTTATAGATAAATCAATATCTCTCTTTGGGGGTAGTCCTGGTATCTCCTTAAACACATCCTCAAAATCTTTCAGGACTGCATGATCCTCCATATTTGTCACCTTATCCCTAGGTGCTTCCTCCATATGAGCTACAAATATTTGGCATCCCTTCCTGTAACACTTCTTCAGGTGCATTACTGAGATCTCTCAGATAGTAACTTCCCTAGGAATTCCTTGGATTGTTCTTTGGTTTCCTTCCTCATCCAGGCAAGTAAATGCCTTGTTATGATAATCTAATACAACATGGTGTTGGTCCAACCAATCCATACCAATTAGATAGCCATATGAACCCAATGGAAGGATCTTCAAATCTGCCTTGGTACTTATCCCATTCATGTCCACTGGACATGATTTAACCAACTCAAAAAAATTTCTCTTGGCTCCTATAGCTAGTTGTACCATCCAAGATTTCTCATGCTTGCTTCTTGGAAAATGCAATCTTTCCAATACCTTAGGATCTATATAGCTATGACTAGCTCCTAAATATATTAAAATAGTAAAGGAATGGTTATTGATCCTACCTTCTACTTCAATCATGTGTAATTTAAAATCTTCTTGCTTGTTGTCTAGGGCTGCATAGATCCTTGGTACACTTCTGGCCATGTCCTTTATTATTTCTTCTTGTTGTACATTGTGGAAAGCTCTCAATTTGTCACTTTTGTGAGGACAATCTCTATACTTATGGTCTCCTTTATAACCCAAACATTGAATGGATGTCTTCATTGGCCTTTTCCCACCTACCTTAGCCATTACGTTCTCTCTAAAAGATGGTTGTCCCTGAGGGTTGTTTCTGAGAAAGGGTGGCTTGTTCCCCTTCTACCTCTGTTCCCTCTTAAAAAATTTCTTGTCTTCCCAAGCTATTTGGAAAGTAGGATTTCCTTTATGTTGATCATATAAACACTTTTATGTCCTTATGGTTTCCTCCAAAGTATTGGTATCATCATATTGGATCTTGTCACTAATGAAATATGGAAGCCCACTCATGTATCTATGGATCTTAACTATCTCATCCTTGATGAAGGAGACATACTTCAACGGTTCTAAAAATATCCTTTGATATTCATCAATAATTATGCTTCCCAGTTTGAGTTCAAAGAACTCTTTCATATTTTTGTTATAATACCTATTGGTCAAGTATTTATTCTCAAAATGTTTATTGAATTACCTACAAGTCACATTTTTCTCTCTGATGTGTTGCACTTGCACAAGTTGATCCCACCACATGGATGCCTTTCCTTTCAGCTGATAAATAATAATTCTTCCTTCTACATGAGAAGAATAGTTATGGAATTGGAAGTACTTCCTCATGCCTAGAAGTCATGTCTCAACATATTCATCCTTCTTGTGTTGTCCATCAAAACTAGGAGGTTTGATCTTATTCATTTCTCCTTTCAATTAATCCACTCCAAACCTCCTCTGATGCTTCTCGACAGGGGATGGACTTGAGATAATGTGTGCTCTCCTATTGGAATCCCTTTGGGAGTGACAGTGATGTCTGTTATCACTCCTTGATCTTCCTTTTCTCTTAGGGGTCCCGTGGCTTCCTGATTTGCTGGAGCTACTTTCCTTATCCAACTTATTTTCAATTTTGTCCAGGATTTTCATTAACTTCATATTGAACTCTTCCTGTTAATCCTTGGCTTTCATAAGCCTTTTATTATCATCCTTTTGGCTTTGGACATCTGTTTTCAATTTTCTGAGGGTCTCGACCATATTTATGTCTTCATCCTTTCCTCCTCCATGTCCATTGGAGTTGGTTCCTTCCATACCAAACTGGACATTCAACCCTCTGATTTCATCTTCTTGAATGTAGGCTATATATGTATCATCCATCACTCTACACTCTATGTTTATTCTAATCTGACGGCTGTTAATTCTGCAAAAATGTGTAGCCAAGAGAACTTTGTCAGGCTAATTGTTTTTAATAATTTCATGAAAACATGAACCATTATGATTCACTAATATATATCATACTTCTTTTCTATTGATTTCTTGAGAAATTGATTGTTCAGATCCAATTTATGGGTGAACATTTATCTTCTATTGTTCAAGACCTTTCCAATGCCTACTTCCATGCTCAATTCTAAGTTTTGAGTAGGAAGTTATGGATACTTGAACAATTTGTCTTTTCAATGGTGCAATATTGTACATGGATTCTTCCAACTTAGAGTTGAATTGGCTTTTAGATCCGTCTTGGATCCCTTCTTATGGTTTACAAACCTTCTTTACTTCTTTAGGTGTAGTTCTGTACAATTGAAAATTCCACGGGCTCCTTCTCTAAGCCCTTTCCTGTTCTTAAAACAAAATTTTGGGTGTTAGCCCCTTTTCTTTGACCCCCAAATTCATGTGACCATGACCGTGACCAAGAGCTAGGATGATAGGTGCTTATCTAGAACTTTGGGCCTCCAGAGCTCCGGAACTTCGGGGCTTTAGAGGATCTACCTTCATTACAATACATTTCCCTCAAACACAAATTCTCCAAATACTCAGAGGATGTACAGATCAACAATCCTTATCTTTTGTTTATATATATAGTGGATAAGGGCTCCAGGACTCTAGGATTCAGTGGTTTTTGCAACTCCAAACTTTCCACTAGCAAATTTGTGTCATTTTGCGACGGCTATTTCGACGCTCTTGTGACGTTATGTCGTTGATATTGCGACGAATCTTGAGTCTCTCAAACGTCGTTTCATGTGACATGGCAATTTCGAAAAAATTTAATTAACGTCACAAGAGAGATGACCATAGGGAACTTCTCACAATTGCAACAAAAAAAGAAATATCGTCGCCAATACGACTAAGTGACAAAATCATCGAAAGAGTGATATAGTAGGGAAATCATCGCACACTCGACAATATAGGCAAACTAAGTGAAACCAAATGTTCATCACTCTTGCGACGACGACATGGTATATAGCGATGATTTTGCTATACAAATTTCGTGGTTTATATAGCAAATTCGTCACAGAATTTATATTGTGCATCGCAATTGCGATGACAACTTTCGTGGTCTACATAGCAAATTCGTCGCATGATTTTTATTGTCATCGAAATTGCGACAACAACTTTTCTTGGTTTATATAGAAAATCTGTCACAGGATTTTATTGTGTGTCTCAATTGGGACGACCACTTTCGTGGTCTATATACCAAATTCGTCGCATGATTTTTATTGTCGTCGAAATTGTGACAACAACTTTTCTTGGTTTATATAGAAAATTTGTCACAGGATTTTTATTGTGCGTTGCAATTGCGATATAGAAAATTTGTCACATGATTTTTATTGTGCATCGAAATTGAGACGAAAAATATTTATTTAAAATAAAATAAAAAATTTATTTTTGGGTGAAATATTTTTATTTTTATTTTTGAGCAATCTTGTGGGAATCTTTAAAATTAAGGGTTTATTGGGGGAGTTTTACCTTTGGTCAATGTTCGTATCTCATGGAATTCTCCTAATAATTTGATCAAGTTCCAATTCCATTTCCATTGGTTGACCTCTATTAAAATACCAAAAGGAGCTTTCTATTTATATTATCTCTGGTCATTGAAAGCATACAAGTTGATATTTGAGAGAGAACTAAAAAATACAAGGATATATGATAGGGTGTAATCTATATGTCTAATCAGGTCACCCTTTTGCAACTATTCAAAATAATGGGAGGAGAAATTGAAACTTGTGGCTTCAAGTATGGAAGGAATCATTTTGGATTGATGAAATTGTAGATATCAAATGCTAACATTACATAATCCAAGTGCAGTAGGGGTATTCGAGGGTGTTGAATCCAATTTTCTAGTAAAAACAACAAATTCATCAATCCAAATTTCCAATTTCAACAAAGATTGCCTATATAGAATCTAGCGAGGGAAAATCACAAAAGGTTAAAATCATTTATCATTTATCCTTCTTCTATAATTCGGTAGCCTCTAATTTACCACATGTTGAACTTGAAATATCCTTTGTTATTGGAAGGGAATACTTCTCTATAACTAATTTAGTAAAACATTGTCCTAACAACTTAATCAAGAGGATACAAATCTCAATGAAATAGAAGGATATATCCATCATACTTTTGTGTGATACCTCATCTAATAAAATAATTAAATGAGCCAAAATAATGTTGGATAGAAAAAGAGATATATGTGTTAAGAGGGAGGCTTACTTGTAAGGCTTAATTCATGTTATTTTAAAGGTTGTTTAGTTGAATCAATTAAATTGTGATTTAGCAATGAATGAGTCAAAACCTACCATAACTAACACAAGTGGAACCCTTAATTCATTTTGGTATAAATTTTCCTTGTAAATCCTTGAAGCAATACATCCTAGGATTTTGATCCCCCTCACCAAATATGGTTATTATAAATGAAAATGAAAATTGACTTGTCTAAGGTACCATAACCACCTAAGATTTCCAAACATTCAAAATATTGTATTTAATTTAAGAGGGGCATTTCCATCATGATCATCTTAGTTATCATCGTCATTATATGACTATAACCTAGTTCATGTATAAGTGAAGTCATTTAATATTAGTAACCCCACCCTAAAATGTTTCTAATGACAGTGATAATAACACCATTTAATATTAGTAACCCCACCCTAAAATGTTTCTAATGACAATGATAATAGCACCACTAAGACATCATCAATATACTAGCAAACACCAAAACCTACTTGGCATAACCTACACTTTGATGGTGCTTCATAGGGATTGATAACAAATGATGGTGTCATCCAAGAAAGACAAAGGGCACACTTGGCATTGGCATACTTTGGTTACATGTGCAATAAAAAGTAACAACGTCGAGGCTAAATTCAAAATCTATTGCAGGATTTCAACTTAGCAATGGATCATCTATAAATACAATATGTTATAAAATCACTTTCAATAGGTGTGTATTAGGACGACAACAGGTGCATTTTCAATTTCAGTTATATTTGATTGAAATGAGTTACTTTCATTATGCATATTATTGGATTTGAGAAAAGGAGGCAAAGTCAGAGGACACTCCAAATATTTCTCAAGGATTAGTACTTCTTCACAAGCTAAGTATTCCCTTCTACAAAGTGAAAATGGATATAGTTTCTAGAAGAGCTTGCACATAAACCTCATAAAACATTTCATGAGGTGGAAGCTTATATCTTGTGTTGAAATATTAGAAGGACTCTACATCTTCCATGTACATTGCACAAAACTCCTACAATTTCAGCCACATGATAAGATTCACCATAAGAATTTTTTAATGTTTATTTGAATTAAAACCAACTATGGATTGTTCAAATTGGTCGGACATTATACCAATCCCACACTTTTCCTTCAAAATTGAATGGAAATAACCTACAAAAAACATCTTCATGAACAATGTTATGTAAACATAATCTTGCATTCATAATTTATAACATGCTAAAATGTGGTAGTGTTTCCTTCACCATTAAACTTTGACAAGAGATTTTCTACCATTCTTGGGAGTTCATATAAAGGCCCTTGCAATCCCGATGTAGTATTGGAATCCCATGAAAGTATTTGAAGTAGAGCATCAACAATAAATGCAAACAAAATGTATCTATTCACAAGCTACCTTGTCATCCACTCTTCTTCTAGCACCAAAATGTTGGCATGGGAAAATGTTCTATGACAACCTCACAGGTTCACTAGGAAAAAGGAACCAATTAGACCTTCCACTGTTAAAAATGGTGAACCCTTTGGTTATAGCTCAATTTTCATAATTTGGTTTCTTATTAAATAAATAAATGCAACTATCAAGCAAGCAAAATTGCAAATTAAATGAAAAATACTCTAATCATGTGGGAGTGATTTTAATAACTAATCGACATGAAACAAAAATATAGGTACAAAGAGTAGGTAGAATAATCCACCAACTATGGCATAAACACCAAACCCAAAGAAAACTCTAAGAATCTAGAATAGACTACAAATCACCCATAGCCTACCTACTTCATGTCAACTATGATGTAAAACAAAGGGAGAATTACAAAACATCAAGATAATAGTCCACCAATTGTCATTTATAAAAAACTCCTAGGGAAAACTCCAAGGACTAAGGATAGCCTAAAAATCACCAAAAACACACTTTCTTTACATCAAGTTGTTAGCATGTGAAATATAAGTGAGAGATAAGAAAGAAACAAGAAAATAATCCACATGATACAATGTTGCAACCCAAAAGAACCAAGATACCTAGGAGAGTAGAGAATAGCCCACAACCAATCATATATCTAAAAAACATAAAGAACTTGGCTCACAATGGCTTCTGTATTCACATAAGAATATAACTTACATTACAAAGAAAAATACCCCTACAAATGTTTACACGATTTTCCTTTATACAAAATAAGGAGACTCTTAGACCTTCCAAATGAATTTTAACCTACCAAGTGACCCTTGGTATCCTAAGTGACTCTCCACATTCTCTCTCTTCTCTCTCTTGAAATTTCTTTTTATGACTAAAAAATAAAATTAACTAATAATCAAGTTGGT
>SNQJ01S0192311.1:17893-30177 GCA_010110895.2 Picea sitchensis
GTTATATATAACCACACTTTTATTTAGATCTAAAGAAAAATAAAGCTAGTATTGAATTCAAAAAATTGTAATTTACCTTGGTCTACCAGTTATTTGTTCTCCTGATTTTTTCAAAATATTCTCTTTTGCATCATCAATGATCACATTCCACTCCCTCTATGGAATTGAGAGAGGACGCTCATACCTAGTATTTCCTACCAAACTTCATCTATAAACATCCTACGTATATTTTAAATATTCACCCGCTGCAGATGTGACCGCTTTTTTATTGAACATGTCTACTCCAAAGAGGCCTTCAAGATAATCCATAAGTTCCTTTTTGAGGTTGGAATTCTAGAAACTCCACCTCATGTGTAAGGTTTCCCCAAAAATAGACAAGGTCTTTCTCTCTAGGTGCCTATAAAAAAGGTCATTTCCTACACACAAAAAGATATGATCATTAATTTAAAATTAATAATCTAGATGATTTCTGTATGAGGACAACATTAAACAATTAAAATATGAATTAAAACTACCTGGGAGTCTTGATTGTTTTAATGGAAGTCCATTATCATCGACCAAAAATGTGCACGGAAGGGTCCCCATTCTTGTCACACGTCTAGCTCTAGGAAATGCAACCATCTCAACCACATCACTATGATCCTCATCTCTGCCACCATCTCTAGACTCTGATCGAGGTGTGGATGCCTGGCGGTGCATTTCATGGCTCCTATCTAAATTAGGTGTGGAAGATGGAGAAATAAATAGTGCTCTAGCAGTTGTATGACTGCTTGCATAAGGACTCTGTAGCATCTCTATAGCGCCACTACTACCAACACTAGGCTGAACAGGATCCAAAAATTTCTTTATAAAAAAGAAAATGTTTTTTTGTGAGATAATGTAAAAGTTAAAGAACAAAGTATCATAATTGAACATATGAGTACATTAAAAAAAACACTTTAAATTATGGTTATTACCTTATATGTGTTAATTTGTGACATAAGGAGCTTGATCTTTGCTTTGATGTTGGGAGTTTGTTCTGGATGATCTAACAAGATAGCAAGTTCCTTGTTATCTTTAATAATCTTTTTTTTATTAATACCATTGGATCAACGCATGAATAAAACCCCTCTTCATCAGCGGAATCATGATCCACATGGCCTGTGGACTACATCTAATTTCAACAAAAACAATGTTATTTCAATAAAATTATATAAGAAAATAATAAAAACAATGTAAAATGAAAGTGGAAATTGATAATCATTTAAATGTTCTGTTCCTGGCCCTTTTCCACGATCATCTTGCCACATTATAATATAATTAGAACCCCCAAATATTTAAAAAAAAATTAATGATAACAAAAAAACAATGTTAAAGATAATATTTACAACAATGTTAAATATAATTAAAAAATATAATGCAATAAGTAGAGGTTTCTTAAAGAGGTGTTGCATAAGAACCTACACACTATTAGTCAATGTTTCTATTCGATTCAAATGGTAATTGACTAATAAATCTTCCCCAGGAGCTATCTTTTATATTGCGCACAAGACTACCTGATTCTCTTCATGTCCCTCATATATGCAATTCGGTTGTTTGTTTGTTGTTTTGGGTCGTGTGTTGTTTATAAACCCTGGGATATTGTCGGAAGCTTTAGGCCTTCCATCAATATAGATAGTTGCTCCCTTATTTTTATCCTTGTTTATTAGTTGTATATAATTTGCAGCGAGTGCATATATTCACATACTTTGCATGTACCGGAGCCACATCCAATCGTTATAATTGTAACACGGTCTGACATAGTCCATCAATTCAGTTATTGTATTATATTTTACAATTATTCCATCCATGGAAAATATCCCCAAGCCATGCAAGGAGGATGGTGCAATGTGATATGTCCTATTGTTGACAACGAATTCAACATCTATAGGAGGCATTTCCTTAGGTACCCATTGTTTCACCAGATGCTTATACCTGAGTGGAACATCTATGTTTCCTATGCTCTCAACATCATAAGAGCATGATTCTCCTTCGGCAAGAAAAAATTTCATGCCTTTACAAAATTTTATTCTGACTTTTTCACATCTGGTCCTTGTTTGCTTATCATATCTACTAGATGTAGTCACATTTCTGACCTCTATTTGTCCTAATCTTTCCTCACTCGACGAACAAATATCTGACATGTACCTATTTGGTTGTACCTTTAGTTTCATGTGCACATATTGTTAGTTAGTAGTCCATCATCATATTTAGAGTTCTAAATAAAAATTTTATATCTTTAGTTTTGGATTCACAATTAAACTAGGGTGCAATTACTAATATTAGTGGTCAACCACCTAATTTAATGTGATATCCCTCTTGATTTTGGACATATTAAGGACATATTAATGTGATAACACTAAGGACATGATAAATTTATCATATGGATCTAAGAAAAAAATAGTAGTAAGGTTGTTGTTTGTTGGATTTGTGCAAATTAGAATTATTATAAGAAATGTCCATTGAAGATGAGGGTCCATGCTATGAAGTAAGAAATCCAACCATTAGTTGGTGTGTTGCAAATATTGGGTGCTTTAGTTGGCAATATGTCTAAGGTAATACAAGAGTAGAACTATACAAATATTACTTGTGTTCGATACAAGAGTAGAACTATACAAATATTAGTTTTGTTCAAGCCAAGATAAGAACTATACAAATACTAGTTTTGTTCAATCCAAGTTGAAGAATAAGTTAGTTATGGCGATAAGAATAAGATAATAATAACATTCTCTATTGACCTTGTGTAAACCATTCCATTTGGTGTTTGTTGCACTAAGTGTAAAGAACAATGTTGGAGAATTATAAGACGTAAGTTAGGTATGAGCTATTTGTTACCTCTTTATTACCTTTTATTTTAATTGTATCCATTTATTGTATTGATCAAATGAGGAATTAACCCGAAACTGATGCCATTAGACACAAACTCAATCCTAAGGCCAACTAAGGAGAAAAAAAAACACACGCTAATTAATCTAGGAGTCAAGCATGCAAACAAACCTTCTCACAAAGAAGCGTTAGTTGGTGATGGCATCCAACATCACAGAATCAATTCATGAAGGGGTTGACTTTCGACGGGTGGGAAATTTACTTTGAAAACCTGCTTAACGAACTAACACCCTGGTGCAAGTTACCTCACCGAGCAGTGGGAAACCCTCCAAGGAGTCGAAGTGAGTCTAGCCAATGTTGATCCCAGGTACAACACCACCTTCCCTGTGTTGTCACCTTGTGTAGGAAGTCTAAAAGATTATGGTGTATATGGTACCACCTACTATACCAAAGTAGAGGGGGGATAGTCGAAAGTCGACACCAAGACCAAAAAAGAAGGGTTGATTACTCTGAGGGCCCCAATGTGACCTCGTGATTGACCCTTGTGTTAGAGGGGCTTCCCAAAGTTAGTGATATAGCAACTAGATTTCACTCCCTAACTCAAGGCTTTATGTTTGTTTAGCAGATTTGGAAAGTTATTCTCACAATCCTATTCCAAATCTCTACACCTAAGCTAAGATGGGTTTGAAGATCCCTAGAAAAGTTTCTAGATAAATTTTAATTAGCACTTGATTTTAGGCTGTTGTTACTCAAAGGAGTGGTCGTGAAACTGATGGCATTTTGACTCAACTCTTTAAAACATGCAAGAGGAAAATGAAATGCAAGAAATTCAACTTCGATGAAAACTAGCTATGGGAAGGAGCATGAGGTTTTAAGAAAAGAAATAATTTCTTGATAGATTACGTTGTGTGAAGTACTACAAAATGAACCAATTTTTAAAAATACCATGAAAATGTCATAGTTCACTTAGTACACCTATACAACATTGAATCAAATCTCATCATTTCTAACATAGTAAACTTTTATGATTATAGAGACCACCATACACATATTGAATACTCATAAGGACTCCTTCATCCCCTCTCTTCTCTACCTCCCTACTTTGTTCCCCCACTTTAAATTTCATTTTAATCCTAAGCAATTAAGCTGGAGATCAAGGGTATGTTTGATGATGTTTACCTGGTGTTCAAGGTTTGCCACAATTTGGGCTAGCATGATGAGGACAATTTTGGGAGCATAATTTCCTGATTATATAATTTTGGGAGTATATTTAGTAAATTATTATTTACATGGTGTAAGGTTTGGCAGAGACTGATTCAGATGTGAATCATGGATAGTGTTTTTGTGGTGAACTGTAGAAAATCTGTCCTTTGGCCATATTGAATTTCAAAATTAGTAAGTTTCATGGTTTGTTGGCTGTAATTTTTGGTAGTAATGGTAAATCCAAAATACTGAGATATGGGATACCATCAATCAATAAATCTTACTTGCATAAAAGCTTAAAGGTTGATTGTGGTAAGAAAACTTTATGTCTCACTATCTTCATTTGCTAGAAGAGAATCTAGGGTGAATCATACCTACACTAACTTGTGGTTGGCAAGTTGACATAGAGTGTTGATAATGACTATTGAGATATTTTGTAGCTATACTTGTTAAGTAACCTCCAAACTATTTCCATGTTATATTAAATGGAAGGGTTTCATTAAGGAAAATGAGCATACAAGATGCATCGAATGGAAAAAGGATGAGGAATTTCGTTGTGTTGTTAGCAACCCATTGGAGAAAAAAGGAGAGAACTAGAAACTATATGACCAATAGGGTTCTTTTCAATCCATACAACTACAAAAACTCATGGGTTTCCTCACCTTCCACCCTTTCGAGGAAAAGAAAACAATGAATATATGCTGCTTCATTCAAACAAACCTAACATTGATGAAGCACACTACACTTGAGGCAATTAGATGATACAAGAAAGACAAGCCTCACTCTAGAAAAATAATAAACAAGAGCATAAGAGCACTAGGAATGTCCCAACAAAAAGACTACTATGAGAAGGAAAAAGGAGTAGGTCCACAAGGAGTCGAAGGTAGGCCAAGAGGACAAAAAGGAGGAATAATAGTTTTAACGAAAACTGAGAGGCCAAGAGGAGGATTGAGAGGATAAGAAGGGGTGATAGGAGGTAGTAGATATATTGCAAGGCCAAATGAAGGATCAAGAGGATGAATATTAGGTCGAGGGGAAAAGTAGTTTGAAGAGGACATGTGTTGCTAGAAGCGACCAGCTTCCTGAATGCATCTATCTCAGGTGGGAGAGGGGGTGGGGGAGCCTCAGGGCCCCTTATGGGGCCATGGAGGAGTGAGAAGGTGGAAAGAGGGTGCACCAGTGAAGGACACGTGCACAGTAATGTTCCAAATTTGTAGAACTTTTAGAATACAACATTGTATTAATAATTAAATTTCACTTTACCACTCTAATGGTTTTCATTGTTGGTCAAAGGGGGTGGTAAATCCCCCCACCAAAGTATAAATATGTTCAAAGAATGTGGTATGTTTATCCCTTTGAAAAAGTGGGGCCATCATGGCCATGTAAGTGAGTTGGACAATTCCACCTCAATTTTGAGAGTCTATATTAAGTAATCAACAAACTTTACTACTTTCATTATAACTAAAACCTCTTACAAATGGACATGGATCATTAACAAAAATACTAAAGGGAGGTAGTTGGCAAGCTACCAATTATTGTTGGAATATTGGTTGTTGTCATTGATTTCAACCCTAGTCATTAGTTTTGGACCGCGAGATTGATGAAGGTATTTGGACATGAAGGACAATGCATATGCAGATACAACACCCATGGATGGATAGTATAAATCATGTTGTTTCCAATGGTATGTGACATGTCATGTCGATCCTCATGGTTGAGGAGAAATGAATTTTTGAAGATGACAAAGTGAATTGAAGAAGGAAGTACATGTAGGCCCTGAAGATAATTAAAGAAAAGCATTACAAAATAAGAAAGTGTCAAGTCGGCCCTAATGTTAAAAGGAAGTGACATAAATGGTATAAATAAATATCATTATACATTCATTTGAAACATAAATTGAATTTTAGAGAAAATCAGAAGTAAAGAAGGTCGGATTTCGAGGGAGGATGAAGTCTTTTGGTGATGTGTTCTAAGGTATGTTATTTTCAGGTCATCTTGCCATTTTCGCTATAACTTTTTTTCTAGAATGATTCAGATGTCGAAATTTCTATGGTAGTGAGAAGACATATCAAGTTACATGTGGTAAAAGTTTCAGTTCTTGATTTGCTATAATTATGGAGATACACTCTATGGAATATAGGGTTTTTGACCAGTCCTGAAGCTAGTCAATAAACAGGTGTTCCGGGTAAAACAATCATAACTTATTCATAGAGAATCCAAATGTAGTGGGACCACTTCCATTGGAAATATTGTAGACTTTAGTTTCTTGTATGAGAGTTTCAAAATCTGATGTTAAATATTGAGCGCGGGTCATTCTGTACAAGTTTGCTCTCCTGAATAAACCAGAATTGAACAAGGTCTACCATTCTCTCTATAACTTCTT
This sequence comes from Picea sitchensis, assembly GCA_010110895.2. Classification (NCBI taxonomy): domain Eukaryota; kingdom Viridiplantae; phylum Streptophyta; class Pinopsida; order Pinales; family Pinaceae; genus Picea; species Picea sitchensis. Next base: position 24,324 of record SNQJ01S0192311.1, read on the forward strand.
TTTGGGGAGGATTCAAGGAGTGAAACTTGGAGAAGTTTCAGAGAATACATTGAGTAATATTATCTATAGGATCATATTATTCCAAGAATTGAAGAATTGAAGAAATTGAAGAAGTCTCAGGAAGCATTATCATGTTTTATGTGATGGTTGGTTGATGGTCTTGATTTAATGTAAAGTTTTATTATCTCTCATATATTCTTGGGTGGAAGGAAGGGGAAATGATGGAGAGTTCAACTCTCTCTTGATATTGGAGGATTGTATCTTCCTCTTGGAGGTTTATCCCTCCCTTTACATTTGGAAGTTGTCTCTTTGAGGTTTATCCTCCCTTTACATTTAAGTTGTAGCTACCTTTAACAGTCATTACTTCCCTGAACAATAACTAGCTGGATTATTTCTCATATATTGTGCATGGTGTATTGTGGTGTATTAGTACTATTGTTCTCATTGCTCATTGGATATAATTGAATGCTTTAAGCATAAGATGAAAAAGAAGTTTGTAAATTGTAATTTGATACTGATTCACCCCTCGCTACACATTATTTTCATCATTCCTGCGATTGTTAATGATAAACCCATTCTATTGCCTTCGTAGGGGTCAATGGCCTAAGTTCCTAAAGAGAGAAGGGAGAAGAACTTTTCCTCTCGAAAGAAAAGAAGTTGCATTTTCCTATGTAAAAACCTTATAAAAAGGAAAGTTCTCACGTGCCGTTGTTATATGGTGAATGACTCCATTCTCGCAGGGCAAGCTGCACTATAGCTTAGGGTGCTTAGATGTTCTGCGGGGTTGTTTCTAGGCAGCTAGGGTGCTTAAAATGCCCTGACGCGGGGAAAAAATGAGTCGCTTTTCTCAAATCTTCTAGAAGAAGAAACTTCTTGGTAGAGGGTGGTGGCATCCCGGAATGGTTTTTGGATCTATTCTTTCATGATTTAGTGGGGATCATCCTAACCTCATCACCCTCTATCCTCTCAATCCATAAAAGGAGAGAGTTCTCATGGAGAAAGTTGGGCTTCAAGGTTAGCTTCTTTGTTGGTTCATGAGTTTTTTCTTGATTGGCTTGGAATTATCGCAAATTGGCTTGGATTGGCTTTGAGGATTTTGCTTTTGTCAAGCATAGATTGTGAGTAGCTATCATATCTATGGTTTCGTAATCCTTTGGAGCAAGAAGTGTGTGGGGAGCTTAAGGACGTACTTTGGAAGGGACCCTACTTAATCAAGGCCAAGGTCAGAATCTCTTTCTCACATTTAATATGATACGTTAATATGATTCTTTCCTCATAAAGCTTATTTTCATTCTTTTATTGTATGACTCCTTGATCATATACATAGATTGATTATTGAATAGATCGTGTTTCTCACTCCACTTTGGTTTCACAGGTTGTTCGGTATTTACTCTACTGTATGAGAGAATTGGAGCGAAGCGGGAGTAACAAAGACCTTAGGAAGCAATTATAAGGTATGTAACTTATTCTTGACTCCTATTTAATTCCACTATAGAATCTAGGAAAGAGTCATGCTTTCATGCTCTTTTGATTTGTTCTAGGATCCAGGTGGATATTGGGAGATCGGTTTGTGTCCGCCTTTACGGATTTATCCAATAACAAATTGGTTAATTCTAATCGGGAACGATTGTTTCCTAGTTAGTCTAATTGTCTCTTTTGATTGCTTGTTTTCTAGTCTCCTAGTCTCAGGAGATCCATCCAGACTTCCCGGATCCTAAAAGTTCACTCAAATTTTAGTCCTTTTAAAAAAAAAAAAATCTTTGTTTATGCATTATTCGCACTGCATCTTTTAGTGCCAAATAGAATCATTGATGTCGACCTCTATTGGGGTTCAAGGGTGAACTTCTCAAAGATCCTACTAATAACTAGCTCACAGAATTTAATTTCGCATCAGGGTAATATAATACTTCTATAGGTCAACCTTTGTCCTGTGAAATTCTTTTGATTGGTCTTGTCCTATTTTTTGGTGCCTAGTTTTGCTTTGATCAAATGGATTGAGCTTTACAGCTTCATAACGTATCCGTTTACGCCTTCTTGACATCTTTTGAGCTGCTTTTAGCCACTTTTGCTTTGTTTGGTTTTTGAAGGATTGGCCCTTGCTTTGAGGTTCTTTCAATCACAAAGCCGTGTTTTCTTTTAGAATTGTTTCAGGAAAGATCAAATTTCTTCAATAGTTCACTTTCAAAGAGAACTTTTTAGTTTGGTTTCTTTGTTTTAAGAAAGTTCATTATTGCTTTTAGTGAAATTTCTTTTGAAACAAAAAGATTTTAATTTCTCTTTTATATTAGATTGGGGAATCCTGCATTTGGAGTAGTGAAATTGTATGATTCTTAGCGACCTTAAATTACAGTGGCCTTTTTCCCCTCATGGCCTAGAGGGCCATGAATCGCATTGGTGTTCGTGACCTTTTTTCTTTTTTCTTGAGAATCTTTATATTGATGTGTTTAACATATTTTGGGACATCATGCATTATGGGAATGACAAATGTTTCTCCTTCATAGCATAGATTTCATCGAAAAGAAAAGATTGCATCTTCATATCTTGCATAATTTTCGATTCGGTCAAGTCAATTACATTGTACACGCATTTTCCATTTTGAGTAACAAAAATCCATAAAATAAAGTGCCATTAAAATTGATTAGACATTTTATATTTTCTCGTAGCAAACCCATACATTAGATTAGTTGTAGGGTTTGAATAGGTGCGAAAGATAACTTTCCAAAGTTGCACACAAACATAGAATCTTGTTAGGGAGCTGCTAAATCCACTTATTACATTTTGTCCTAGAAGCCCTTCTAACACAAGGGTCAATCACTTGGTTGCATAGAGACTGGCGCATACTCACCCGCTTTGTTGGTCTTGGTGTAGAGGTTGCACATATTATGTGGGGTCGCTTGAGAGGCATACCCACAATGATGAGTGGAAGCCTTCGAGTTGATTTCAAGCTAGATAACCTACCCTTGCGCCAGCAAGTGGATCGACTATCGATGAGCCTCAGCATCGTAGCGATTGGTAACCTTAGTGGCCTATCTCTTTAGGGTCTTTACAATAAGGTGACTGTGGAGGGGAAAGTCTTCACGGTACCTGGAATCGACGTTGGCCAAACTCACTCGGGCTCCTTGGAGGTTATACCCATGATTATGTGTGGGAGCTTGCACCAGGGTGTAAGTCCATTAAGAAGGTCGTCAATGTAACTTTTCCACCTGCTCTATCTCATCCCTTTCTTACTTTGTTCCCACGACGTTGGATTTCATCACCAACTAGTGTGTTCATTGTAAGAAGGTTTTGTTTGCTTTCTTTCTTACTAGATTTTTAGTGTGTGTTGTTTGTTTTCCTTAGAGGACTCTAGATTCATTTTTTGTTTTTAATGGCGTCAATTCCTGAAATGACCAATGAAGGAACCTCTGCTCCAGGGGAACCTTTTGTTTTTCCTTCTTATGGAAACATTGGTCCTTCTCACATCGCTACTTTGAGCCTTCCAGGTCTCACAATTGGATTTCCATTGTGGTTTTTTTCCACTTAGGTCATCCCGAATGCAGTAAGTTCTTCAGTCATAAGAACTTCCCCCTAAGAACATCAACCTCATGTTGATCCTTCACTGTCTTCGCCAGTAAGGTCTTCTTCACCTTATTCACTTGCAAGGTCGCCTTCCATTCCATCTTCTTCATCGAGTGAAAGTTCTAAAGCTAGTAACCTGGTGAATAAGAAGAAGAAGAAAAGGAAGATTAAAAATAAGAAAGATAAAAAAGGGTCAAAACCTCCAACCACTGTCAAACATGTTGGAAAACAACCAATTAATGTTAATCGTGTTGGGGGTGTTGATGATGTCAAGATCGCCCAAACAACTCGTAAGCCCAAGTACCCTTGCGGGATTTGTAAGGGTATCCATCTTCTTAAGGATTGCCCTGGTCTACCCAAGGTTATAGAAGTATGGTCTACACATCCTCACCAGCCCATGTCGTCAACCTCTGAACAACATGTTGATGACTTCCCATCGACTAGTCACGATATAGTTGGGAAGAAGAAAAGTAGAGTCAAGTTCCCATGCATGTTATGCAAAGGGAGTCATCTCACTCACCTTTGCCCTTGTATGGACAAAGCCTCTAAATTATTGGAATACATGACTGTTTCACAACCTCAACTCCCAGCCGCTTATCGCAAGATTTCTCTCAACCCACCTGTAGTTGATGGAATGATCACTCTGGTCCCTTCACCGGTCAATCCGGTTGATCATGTCGTCAATCTAGTCACGTCCTTAGTTGAACCAGTTGACACAGTGGTTGATCCGATACCATCCTCGGTCAATCTCACTCTCCCCTCAGAGAGTGAAACTAAAGAGGTCAATCTGATCCCATCCTCAGTCGATCCCACTCTCTCGTTAGAGAGTGTCACTCAAGTGGTCGATCTGTTTACACCTGTCGACCCCATTCTCCCCTTGGAGAATGAAACCCAAGTGGTTGATCTGATCTCATCATCAGTCGATCCTACTCTCCCATTAGAGAGTAAACCCAATACTGCCCATGTTTTTCTCATTGATACAGAGTCTCCCGTGTCGAGGGGTATTCCTCCTTCTCCCGTAGGACCCCCTCCAAGTAACGAGGCCATCCATTTTGATTGGGGTGTACTAACTGGACCTTGTCTTCCCTCTTACATTCCTTTCTAGATTATAGTATAGGTTTGTGGTCGGGACGTTCCTCAAACGTTGATAGATGAAGGTTCGTCTGTTAGTATTTTGTCCTCTAATGCTTGGCAAGCCTTGGGTTATCCTCTGCTTGCACTAGTTACGCAGAATTTGTTATCTTTTAACCGAAGAACTAGTCAACCTTTAGGGATCCTTCCTCAGTTTCCTATAACTTTGGGAGGGAAAACTGTCTTTATCAATGTCATGGTAGTCCAAGACCCCTTGGATTTTGCTTTACTCCTTGGGAGAGATTATGTCTATGCCATGAAAGCTATTGTGTCTACTCTTTTTTGTGTGATATATTTCCCTCACAATGGATGAGTTGTGACTGTTGATCAACTTTCATTCATTGACCCCGCCTGGATTGCTTCTCTGAATGGTTCTTGTATGCAGACAGTATCGCCCCTGCCACAGGGTAATTATGTGGCATTGTCACCCATGAATTCAACTTCTGATGACTTAGATCCGGTAGTTGACATGGTAATCTCTTCGACAGGGTTGTTAGAGCTTTATCTCTTTACTCCTGTCGTGACCCTTGACATGGTGTCCTTCCAGAGTGTGTTTCTTCCTTCCAGTGAAGACCTCTTGAAATCCAAGACAAAGTTTTGTCCCTTGACATGGTGTCATTCTGGAGCATTGTCCTCTTGGAATCCATGATCAAGAAACCATTCGAGGATAGTTTTTGTGTCTCTGAGGAAACCTCGTTAAAAAATGAAACAGAGGTCTTTGAGCATGATTTTCTGATTTCAAGCTCGTTAAAAAATGAAACCAAACTTGAGCATGGTTTTTTGATTTCAAGCTCGTTAAAAAATGAAACCACTTCTGAGGATAGTTTTTCATCTCTGTGGTAAGCTCGTTAAAAAATGAAACAAAGGTTATGAGCATAGTTCTTGTTTCTATGTCAAGCTCGTTAAAAAATAAAATAGTTTTCCCCCTCTCTATTTGAGTCAAGTCCTTCATCTAGTATTTGAAGCTTCATTTCATTCTCCTTTGTAGTTGGATGACATGAAGCTTGGGGGGAATTTGCCTTAGCCTCTAGAATTCATGCTGAAGTTAAGCCGCTAGTTTCTTAAGTTGGGGGCTAAGTACCAACCATCCATGTGTTATGCATTGGGAAGTCGCAAGCATAGTTTTCTATGGTTCAAGCTTGTGTAAAAATGAAACCACCTACCT
>SNQJ01S0192312.1:0-17883 GCA_010110895.2 Picea sitchensis
GGGTTAAGGAAAGGTTGGACGAGGTAACAAAAAATGAGCTAAGGAGAAAGAATCTTTGTTTCCACTACAAAGATCCATGGGTACCAGGACACAGGTGTCAGGAGAAGGGTCAAGCCCATTATATTGAGGTACATCCAGATTTCAATGAGGAGGAGGAGAAGTAGGAGGTTGCTTCTGAGCAAGGTAAAGAGCAGAAGGAAAAGACAGAGGGGAAGCATAGTGAGGAGGCCAAGGAGGTTGTTATAGCCTCATTATCTGGTACCCTGAGATTCAACACCTTCATAGTTAGAGGAGTGATAAGGGGACAGGGAGTCACGGCCTTGATTGATGGTGGGGCAACCCACAACTTTATTGATGCAGCATGGGTGGCTAGGAGACAAGTAGCAACAGAGGACTTTGAGGGGTTAAAAGTAGCGGTGGCCGATGGATTTAATCTGTCTTGCACAAAGAAAATTTCTAGATTGGCCCTGACAATTGGTAACTACCATAGATGATTTTAGGGGCGAAATTTCGCCCATGGGGTGAGGCAACCACAACTTTATTGATGCAGCCTGGGTGGCTAGGAGACAAGTAGCAACAGAGGACTTTGAGGGGTTAAAAGTAGCGGTGGCCGATGGATTTAATGTTTCTTGCACAAAGAAAATTTCTAGATTGGTCCCACAATTGGTAATCACCATAGATGATTTTAGCTTGAAATTTCCATGGGCTTAAATTTCTAGGGGTTTTCAATTTTGTTGGGCTTAATTTTTGTATGAAAGTCATTTTAAAACTTTATATCATTAGTCTGCAGAATTTAATTTTTAGGGAAAAACGTAATGGTTAAAGCCCTCGGCCTTTAGAAGAGATAGAGGAAACAAATATATATTTTGTCATTGAAATTTGGAGGGACAAGCTCCATTAGCCAAATTTCTAGAAGTAGGGGAATTTTTGATAGCTTCTTCGCCTAGTGTATTTGGTAAAATCAGGATTTATGGTTTTAATTCGCCTGTGTTTGTGGTATGGGCACTGCGTAGCTACATTTTGGCCCTCCCACTGGTATAAATTGGTATAAATTGTATGGCATCATCATAGATTTGTAGAACTACAGAGTACTAAAATCCCCAAGGCCCGATTTACACATATTGCATTTTCGAGTTTATTTCCCGAACAAAATTTGGAAAGAGGGCAAGCCACAGGAGATGCTAGTGGACCGTGGTGAAGCCAAGATGTCTTCGTGAGCGTACAGTTAGAAACTATTAGCCTCAGTGTGGTCCGTGGAGTCACTGTCGTTGTTCGTGAAAGGTATGTTCTGGAAGGTTCCTGCTGAGGGCACTCTCACCTCAACGCGCGTGTAGCTTGCTGGGACTGTTTCAAATTCAAAGCCAAATTCATTTTTTCTTGTTTATGTAGACCCTTGTTGATTACACAAGATATCCCTATTCTCATCATGACCTTTTGGGTTCTAGATGGGGTTTTTTTACTCCAATTTTATGAAGGGGAACAATCGCACTTGCTTTCCCCCCACAATTTTCCTCAGAGCATACCTGCAAAGCCCAGCCTTTCTTCTCAAGGCTCTTAGTCTCTTTGATCCTTCTTTGTATGAGTTTTTGGTCTCCTGAAATATCAGAAAAATTACTGTGAACTAGGTCCAAAATGTGCCCTGTGAATTTGGTCTATTTTGTCGAGATACTCTTTATCTTTCAAGTGAAATCCAATCTTGATGAATAAGGCCTCTAGACCTTGGCTCCTATCCCATTTCCTCCCTTATTAAATCATAATTACATTGTCTAATATAAATATTCCTTTTCCAGACCCACTTTTATCAAACCTGATAATTTTCAATAAGATATACTTCAACAAGACGGCTAGAATTTTGTGAGGCATGCCCAAGATAGTTATCGAACCATGGCTTGTGATTATCTCATAATCATTGGAATTTTGAATGAATTTGATCTACCCTTTATTAATGAGGTCACATAACATCTGACTCTGAATGGATTCTTTGTGGCTTGTAGAACTCTCATGGATAGCCATCAAGGATAGATTCAAGGCTAGAAGACTTATCATCAATTATTTCATTCATAGCATCCACCAATTCATCTAACGCCATCCCTTGATCACATGACCTCTGCTACATGCTTGTCAATATTTGGGACTATACATACTAAGTTTGTGTGGTGACCCTTCTTTCATCTATCACCCAATCAGCTCTGAAACCATTTTATAATGATTTGAAAAATTTTTAATATTTGTTTGATCTATGATTCTTCCTTCCATCATTTTGTATGGATTTGATCTACTTCAATGCTTGGGCCAAGTGGTGAGCTTGTCATCCTATTCCTTGAGCCAATGGAGACATTGAGGATTTGAGTCTCTTCTCTATATATGTTCTTTAAACTGGATGTAAAATGACCTATATTTGGAGAAATTGAGATATTACTCATTGAAGTGGGCTAAATTACAACATCCTCAAAACTTGCTCGAGCTTCTTATTGACAAACTTATACATTCTTCCTCTAACTACCGCTACTTGTTTAACATACCCATGCAAGAAGGGTATGACATGTTGAATGGTGTCTTCCCACCAAAAGATCCACCCTCTATCTCCAATGGGTCAAGGCATCAAATTCCAACTCCTCTTAATAGTTTCTATAGACGACCTGTTTCAAATTGAGCTTTCAACAAGATTCTTGAAATCATGAAATTTGTATCAAGGATTTATATGACCCAATAGATTCCATGACACTACCTTCATTATTGATTTTCTTGGTGGTAATTTATCATCTCCTCATCTTCCCACCTCATCAAGGTGTTGAAAGGGATCGAAGAAGTCACAATCTATACCTTCTAGGTGAATCAATCATTTAATATTTTGTTTCTTAGCCTATCATGGATATATTCTAAAGGAATAACTCATCCGAGTTTTCAAAGTAGTATCCAAGCAAACTTCAGCTCTTCTATAGGAGCACTTCTAGCAAACTTCATTTTGATGCATGCTTTAAGCCAAGGGATTTAAATCTTTTTTGTCAAAACAATGGAAACCCTCTTCATGGAAGCTATTGTGTGACTTTTATCAACCAAACTAAGTATGAAGAAATATTTTGAAATCTATCCGACAAGGATTTACCTTTAGGCATGCCCTTTATGCAATGGTTGTATAAGTAGCTGTTATCACAGAAATTATTGACTAAAAAAGAATTTTGGCTGACAAAGACTGCTTCCATACACTTCAAAAGTATTTGCTAGATAATTTGGATATGTAAAGTTGCAACTACCTCTCGAGAATGTACAGAGGAGCAGACTTGAATAGTAACAATGCCAAGATTAGGGATAGAGCTAGAAGAGAACGTTGTCCTCCACTCAACCCTGACAAAGACTGCTTCCATACACTTCCAAATGCACCTCGAACCTCCTGTCTATCTTAAAAGCTCAACTGAGGGCTCTAGTTTCAAGCATTGTTCCTGGTAATAGGGTAGAAGAAATAGATCCAAAGTCCCTACAGCCAAAATTCTTTTTTAGTCAATAAAATGCAAGACATAATTCCATGTTTCACAAACAAACTGTTGCTTATGGCCAAACTTTACTTGAAAATTCATACACATACTTGTTCACTTTCACCCATGTCACTTTCAAAGTCTCTTTCTTCTTTTCATCAAGTTCTGCAATTGCTTTGTGGATCTTTGATTTATCATTCTGTTCAGAGGAAATTTCTGAAATTCACATAGATTGAAAGTAGATTTTTTTTAAACTGGACTTTTTTAAAGCTTTTCTTGGCTGGGTTTTTCACACAAAACCAAGGATATGTCATGGAATGAAAATCTCAATTTTTTGTGATTTTTTAGTAGTTTTAGTTTATTTTATTTTCGATTTTAGGGTCGAGGATTTTTCCTCGCCGAGTCCATGCCATACTGTTACTCTTCAGCTGGCTGGGTCATTCCCAAGTTTGCCTTTGGCAAGGATCTTGTAACTCACATTCAATAAGCCTTTAGGAATCCACTTACAAACCCCACACTAATTTGATATCTAAGAAATTCTTAAGTGAGAGCTTTTATAAAGGTCCAGACTCCAAACCAATGTTATCCCATGTTGACTTATAAATATCAACTAGAAGCTCAATGTCACCTAGCGATTTATCTTCTCCCATAGCCCAGAAAACTGATGTCATCTCCTCCCCTGTCAACAGACCATCTAGTGTACTAGCTCCCACTAAGACAAGGTTGAAAGAAATAAACATCCACAGTATTTAGAAGCTCTCTTGAGTGTAATAAGTGAGGAGAAGTCATCTAAAAATGGGTGTGGAAAGCCCCTTTAAGCTCCTTGGAATCCTCTGTATATATACTTTAACTAAGTTTCAGGAAAGAAAATGTCAATTCCTAGCTCATGTGATGGGCTGTGGTTGGTGGGATTTAGTACCTAGTCAACAAGAGTCATACTAAAATTAGAGGGTCATAGAGTTTAGATAGTGAAATCCTCGAGGCGATTTTAATCGTCAACACACAACACTAGAAAAATCATGAACCCCACACAAGAAAATAAGATCTCCTATACTTACTACTTGCATGGGCCAATGTGCTGTTAAGATTGACTCCCTAGAAATCTATGTTTCTCAAATGGCGACCATGTAAGAACAACTATCTAAGATTCTAATTTCATTCTCTTCTAAAGTGACACATTAGAAAGATCCATAGGTGGATATGTTTACTTTATGTTAAGTCTAATGTCTTAATAAATTTTTTCAATGAATTTTACAAGGGCCTTAGAGGCCCTCCAACCTCTATTCCAACCTCAAGTATTTCTTCATACCAAAGAAACTATGAAATAACATCCTAGGTCTTGTTACCCTTTTAGCCTTGATTTTCAATCTAGTAGGTGCCTATGCAGTCAATGAGTCTTCATTGTTTCTCACCCTCCCACCCTACACAAAACTAATATTAGGGTTGGTTCATCTATCAAATGTGAGAATCTTACTTTGCACTTTCATTACCTCCCATTTGTGAGAATCTATCCAACAAGGATTTACCTTGAGGCATGCCCTTTATGCAATGGTTGTAGAAGTAGCTATTATCACAGAAATTATTGACTGAAAAATACATGGATTGCAAATGTAGGAAACAGCTATAAGAAAGTATTTGCTGTGATAATTTGGATATGTAAAGTTGCAACTACCTCATCGAGAATGTACAGAGGAGCAGGCTTGAATAGTAACAATGCAAAGATTAGGGACAGAGCTATAAGAGAACGTTGTCCTCCACTCAACTCTGACAAAGACTGCTTCCATACACTTCCAAATGCAACTCGAACTTCAAGCCCATCTAAAAAGTCACAACTTCTGGAGGCTCTAGTTTTGCCATTGTTCCAGGTAATAGGGTAGAAAAAATAGATCCAAAGTCCCTACAGTCAAAATTCTTTTTAGTCAATAAAATGCAAGACATAATTCCATGTTTCACAAACAAACTGTTGCTTATGGACAAACTTTACTTGAAAATTCATACACTTACTTGTTCACTTTCACCCATGTCACTTTCAAAGTCTCTTTCTTCTTTTCATCAAGTTCTACAATTACTTTGTGGATCTTTGATTTATCATTCTGTTCAGTGGAAATTTCTGAAATTCACAGAGATTGAAAGTAGATTTTTTTAAACTGGACTTTTTAAAGCTCTTCTTGGCTGGTTTTTTCACACAAAACCAAGGATATGACATGGAATGAAAAAAATCTCAATTTTTTTTTTTTTTTCTTCCTCTTTTTTTTCTCATGTTGTCCATCTCTAAATGTTTGCTTCATGATTTTTCTCATGGTATCCATGCCATAATCGCTACTCTTCACCGGGCTGGTCATTCCTGAAGTTTGCCTTTGGTAAGGATCTTGTAACTCTCACATTCAAGAAGCTCTTTTAGGAATCCACCTCCCACAAACCCCGCATCTAATTTGATATCTTCCAGAAATTCTTAAGTGAGAGCTTTTATAAAGGTCTAGACTCCAAACTAATGTTATCCCATGTTGACTTATAAATATCAACTAGAAGCCCAATGTCACCTAGAGATTTATCTTCTTCCATAGCCCAAAAAACTGATGTGATCTCCTCCCCTGTCAACATACCATCTAGTGTACTAGCTTCCCACTAAGACAAGGTTGAAAGAAATAAACATCCACAGTATTTAGAAGCTCTCTTGAGTGTAATAAGTGATGAGAAGTCATCTAAAAATGGGTGTGGAAAGCCCCCTTTAAGCTCCTTGGAATCCTCTGTATATATACTTTAACTAAGTTTCGTGGAAAGAAATGTCAATTCCTAGCTCCATGTGGGATGGTTGTGGTTGGTGGGATTTAGTACCTAGTCAACAAGAGTCATACTAAAAAATTAGAGGGTCATAGAGTTTAGATAGTGAAATCCTCGTGGCATGATTTTAATCGTCAACACATCACCCAATTGAAAAAATAGGTCCCTCACACAAGAAATAAGACCTCCTATATTTACTACTTGCATACACAAGTTGTTAAGATTGACTCCCTAGAAATCTATGTTTATCAAATGGCAACCATGTAAGAACAACTATCTAAGCTTCTAATTTCATTCTCTTCTAAAGTGACACATTAGAAAGATCCATAGGTGGATATGTTTACTTTATGTTAAGTCTAATGTCTTAATAAATTTTTTTCAATGAATTTTACAAGGGCCTTAGAGGCCCTCCAACCTCTATTCCAACCTCAAGTATTTCTTCATACCAAAGAAACTATGAAATAACATCCTAGGTCTTGTTACCCTTTTAGCCTTGATTTTCAATCTAGTAGGTGCCTATGTAGTCAATGAGTCTTCATTGTTTCTCACCCTCCCACCCTACACAAAACTAATATTAGGGTTGGTTCATCTATCAAATGTGAGAATCTTACTTTGCACTTTCATTACCTCCCATTTGTGAGAATCTATCCTGACAAGGATTTACCTTGAGGTACATGCCCTCCTTTATGCAATGGGAGCTAGAAGTAGTCATATCACGTAACTATTGACCTAAAATTAGTGGATTGCAAATGAGAAAACGCTTATATGAAAAGTATTTGCTAGATAATTTTGATATGTAAAGTTGCAACTACCTCATCGGGAATGTACAGAGGAGCGTGCTTGAATAGTAACAATGTTAAGATTAGGGACAGAGCTAGAAGAGACCGTTGTCCTCCACTCAACTCTGACAAAGACTGGTTCCATACACTTCCAAATGCAACTTGAACCTCAAGCCCATCTAAAAAAGTCACAACTTCTGGAGGCTCTACTTTTGCCATTGTTCCTGGTAATATGGTAGAAAAAATAGATCCAAAGTCCCTATAGCCAAAATTCTTTTTAGTCAATAAAATGCAAGATAGAATTCCATGTTTCACAAACAAACTGTTGCTTATGCCAAACTTTACTTGAAAATTCATACACTTACTTGTTCACTTTCACCCATGTCACTTTCAGAGTCTCTTTCTTATTTTCATCAAGTTCTGCAATTACTTTTTGGATCTTTGATTTATCATTCTGTTCAGAGGAAATTTCTGAAATTCACAGATTGAAAGTAGATTTTAAACTGGACTTTTTAAAGCTTTTCTTGGCTGGTTTTTTCACATAAAACCAAGGATATGTCATGGAATGAAAATCTCAATTTTTGTGATTTTTGGGGTTTTAGTTTATTTTATTTTCGAGTTTTAGGCTGAGATTTTTCTGAATCCATGCCATACTGTTACTCTTCAGTTGGCTGGGTCATTCCCGAGTTTGTCTTTGGCAAGGATCTTGTAACTCACATTTAGTAAGCCTTTAGGAATCCACTTACAAACCTCGCACTAATTTGATATCTAAGAAATTCTTAAGTGAGAGCTTTTATAAAGGTCCAGACTCCAAACCAATGTTATCCCATGTTGACTTATAAATATCAACTAGAAGCCCAATGTCACCTAGAGATTTATCTTCTTCCATAGCCCAAAAAACTGATGTGATCTCCTCCCATGTCAACAGACCATCTAGTGTACTAGCTTCCCACTAAGACAAGGTTGAAAGAAATAAACATCCACAGTCTTTAGAAGCTCTCTTGAGTGTAATAAGTGAGGAGAAGTCATCTAAAAAAATGGGTGTGGAAAGCCCCTTTAAGCTCCTTGGAACCCCCTATATACCTTTAACCAGTTTCGTGAGAAAATGTCAATTCCTAGCTCTAAGAGAACATTCTCTCCCCCTATCCAAAGCCCTCCACACATGTTCCTAATAGAGTATGTTACTAAATCTAGATTCAAACCATTTTCCTTGATGGGTGTTAAGATATCATGCATTTTTGCAGCTTGGTGCAACTTCCTTAAGATATCATGCTTTTTGGCAGCTTGGTACAAACTCCCATGATTAGAAATGATAGCATTGAAAGTATCCAAATCTATATCTAAACTCTTATCTCCAATTCTAGAAAGTGATATACCACCCCTGTAAGTGTTGGCATTTGTTGTAGTCTCCAAATGTAAAATGTGATCTCTACCTAGTTAAATTTAAGTAGGTAAGATCACCAACTAGCCTATATGGATAAAGTGTTGTCCACTGATTTTCCATTCTCATCAGCTAACAGTTTTGTGCCAACTCATTGTGGGTAGGAACAAGCTTACGCTTCCATTTTAAACTTCTTCAAGATTTCCCAAATATACTTAGCCTGCAAAATGAAGATTCTACCAGGGCTCTCTCATACTTTTACTCGAAGGCAGTGGTGGATTGGACCAAGATCTTCCATTTCAAAAGTCTTCATCAGATCTTACTTAATTCTTCTATTAGCCGATTATTGTTCCTGCTATGAGTCATGACTACCAATAAATATATGCTACCAAAATCAATCGAAGTCTCCCTTTGAACTTTGATATAGAGATTGCATTTAAATAGATTTCAAGAATGGTTCTTGAAAAGTACCACAATTTTTGGTGGGATGTGAGAATCTCATAACTTCCTTGTCGCATGGTATTCTCGAGGAACCCAGAGGGCCACCCTGATGAAAAGGTACTTACAGCTGTTGGCATAGGAGCATATGCAGGAAAGTGAGAGGTTTTATCCCCAAGGCACAAGATTGACCATCTAGATTCCGTCCTTCAATATTTCCCATTGTTGATTGTTTTATCAAAACCTTAGTTGCTGCTGCATCCAATGCCAAAGCCAAATCATAAGTCTTTCCTGGCTCTGAATGACTATATCCTTTCATGTTGGACTTTGTGGAATACGAAACCAAACTAACTGATGTATTTATTTCATCGTTTGAATTCAACTTCAGACTCAAAGACACTGCAAAGTTTCCAAGCTTGCCAACTCGGTTCAGACTTTGTAAACCTGAAAATCCATTCACTAACTTCAAATTTTCAGTTTTGTCATTTGGTGACTTAATCATCTTAAGTTGTTTCTTTTTATGATAGTGCCCATCATTTTCTGCACCATCCATAGCTTCCAAAAGCCCTTGCTCATATGTTCTACTGACCGTGCTGTTGTATGCACTACTAGTTTCATTTGGGAAACTAATTTCCATTTCCCCCCAATCTCTTGACAATTGTCTAAGAGACAGCATTACCTCATTTTTATTAGTCGCTGCCCACCTCAAACCTCACATTGAAGGGGTCTCAACAAGTATATTCATGTATTTCTTAGGGCCTCCAATCTGCCATTGGAGGTAGAAAAGAAACTGCATGTGGTGGTAAGACGAATCTTTAAACTTCTACTCCCTTTGCAATGGATCTTCACACTGCAAAGGCTGACTAGTGTTAGATGACACTGTATTTACCATCATAGGAACAATCTGCAGTATGGCTCTAGATGACTGTAGATTAAATGCTGAATTAACAGGGCTAACGGCCTGAGAAATGTTTGTTAACATAGGAATATGATGGTACACATTTGGTTGCTGGATTGTGACCATTTTAGACAAAGACATCTTAGGCACACCCCTGGGAGCATCAGAAGACTCAAGTTTCAAAACTGACTGTGGCCCCCCAGACTTGCCCAGAAAGAGACAGGGTGAGCTCAATTTAGTACGTTCTTCGTCCTCCTGCTCAAAATCTTCTTTGTATGCAGTACTTAGACCCACTGCTAGTGAAAGAGAGGGTATAGAATTAGCAGAGTATGGAATCTCAGCATGTACATGCTTTGGCTAATGATATATGGGAGTTTTAAAAAATCACTTTTAATAATAAAAAAATTCAAAAAAATTAGGTTCTAAATTTCTCATTTCATGGGCTAAATTTTAGGCCCTAAAATCATCTATGCTTCAGATGGCACATTAAAAGCTCCTCCCTTTTTCTGTATACCCCAGTGACTTCTCCATGTAGACCTCTTCTATCAAGTCTCCCTGGAGAAAGGTTCACTTCACATCCATCTGGTGAACTTGCCACATGAATTGTGCTGCTAAGGAAAGAAGAGTTTTGATTGTATTCATCCCTGCAAGTGGTGCAAAGGTCTCTGAAATTTGAATAGTCAATGCCTCCTCATTGATTAGATCCTTTCTTCAGCAGGGATTCCTTTTAATGCTCGTGGTTGCTCCATTAATCAGATAACATATGAAATGTAAGAAATACACCTCATTATCCAATTTACTACAAGAAGATTGAAACCAACATGAATCATTGTCAACCTTTTTTGATATAATTGAGTGTAGCTCTTCCTGGGAAGTCCCAATTGCCTCGTGTATTTGTCTACCAAAATCAAACTGCTCGTGATGAAATAAACCAGTATAAATTACCTTTATCAGCATACCTTTTAAGGTACCTTATAATGTTGTTGCAGAATGCTTATAGTCTAAAATCATCTAAGGAGTATGGTTTATCCTAAAAGTTGCATTAAAATTCCCTAGGACTTTGACAGATCTCTTTAACCTCTAAAACTCTTAGAAAATTTTCTACAACCATCTCATGGAAACCTAGGAAGAATTCAATGGTCTAGTTATCGTAGGTCTGGACTCCTTATTCTCTTTGAAGTTGAGACCAATGTTCCTAACTTGATTTCCCCTTTGAGACCTCTTCCACTGTAATTTTGTTTCGTTCCTCCACAAATCAAAACAACATTATTTTGACAATTTCTAATATTAACTCCAAAGGGTTCTTTGTAGATACCCTTGAAATGTCTCCATCTCTAATCACAAGCTCTTGTATTTTAACCCATGTGTATCATTCCCATTCTTCATTTCTCGATTAGACTCGCCCTCGTAGGATTTGTATAACTGCATGAAAGAATTCTCAGATTCTCATCATCCCTTCTGCCCAAATAGCCCTCTGCCATCCCTCCACCGCCTCTCACAAGCAATCTTCTCAACTTGGTTTCTAGTTCATTCAATTTCACCCTTTCTTCTTCACTAAAAACCCCCTTGCCATTATTATCAAATATGACAGCTATTTCATTTTCTGTGTCTATTACAAGTTAGAACCTTATCCCTATTTTTGTAATTTTCTGTTGCCCAGGTCACTACTTTTTTCCTCGATGATTTTCAAATAATTTGCTAACTGTGCACACTCGAGTCACCCAAATTTTCATCATAACTCTTACAGTTGTTCCAGACCAAGTTTTGAAACTCCTCCAACCAACTAGGGTTGAATTCGAAGGGCCTGGATGGTTTATCATGCTTTGAATCCAATTGTAAATAAATTAGACTATGATCACACCCACCACCCACACCAGTACATAAGTGAACTCTATCCACCAACCCTAAGAGATCTTCAAACATGAGAAATCTATCCAGGTATTTGGAAATACCAGCCTCCCCAACCTTATTGTTCCTCTAGGTGGGATTAAGGGAGATTGGTTTTATATCAATGAACCCCACATGTTCAATCTTAGAATTGAAGAAATATGCTAAACTGTCAACCCTTGCTATAGATCCCCAAACCTTTGATCTATGCATTGTAAAATTCAAGTCACCTCCTATAATCACATTATTCCTCCGTAAGACTCAGCAAAAAATTCTCCTTAATCATTCTGGGTCTTTATATGGACCATATACATTTCATAAAACCTCTTAAATTTGTATGAACACTAGATTTGTAGGAAAGTAATTTTAACTATATTGGCATTAGATAAATATGCCTTCAAGGCCTCTCCAGGTATCCAGGGAGTAATTTTGCAGCTCACTAATAAATCCCTTAAAGCAAAGCCACTTACTTTGAAAGATTATAGCAAATGGTATCATTTAAGAATTTGGTCCAAAATCTAATTAAGTCATTCCAAAATTCTACCCTCTAATTTATCTCATATAAACCGGTCCCATTCTTTAAACTTTGATCTAAAACTTAAATAGTGTGCTGTGAAATCTAAGATTCCAAAATTGTTCAGCTACTTTTATTAGGCACACCCCATTCTAAGTTTATCTTCAGACCTAAACATAGTATAGCATCAGATAATTCAGACTCCTGCAAACTGATCAATGGGAATTTATCTTTCATAAATAACCCCTAACACTTGGTCACCCTTATTATGTCTCCCGATGGACCAATTCTGATGAAAACGCAAGATATCTTAGATATAGATCAATCGTGTAACACCATAACTTGTAATTAGTTCTACGGTATCCTCACATAAATCTGAAGTAAATCTAAAGGTAAGAGTCTTCTCAACGTACCCAAATACAGTTTTGCCTCCCTTTGGCTTCCCTTGGGAGCTCATTAGTAAGGATTCCTTGCCACCAACTCCTACTGTCACCAGCTCACTGTACCCAGGCACCCATCTCCATCTGAATTGAAATTCCTTCAGACCCAATTCTTAGGCAGCCTCTAACTAAGTCCCTAGTATTATTCTCCTTCTATTTGAATTACCTTCTCATCCATGGATTTTGGCACTCTTCTTCTTACTTTTCTTCCTCAAATTCCAAGTCTTATGAGGGAAGTGTTAACGCCCGGCAAGCACTTAATTCGTATTGTTCTATCTTAGGACTTCCTCTTCCAAGTTGAAAGCTGCCTAGATTGGCTCAAAGCACCATTTTGATATCTTTCAAGGAATTTTTAAACTGCACTTCTCAACCCCTCAATCAGTCCATTCCTGAGTAATGACCTGAGTCTCACCTTGTATTCCCAATTCCTGCTGCCTCTCTTAACCTTTCCTGTGGTTGGTAACGAACTTGTTGAGATCAACGCTTCTAGTTCCCTCTTCGTTAGTATTCCGATGACTGAACCTTTCGATTTCAATTCATACATCTATATGCTTCTTTGTTGGTTTCTAATTCAGATCCAAGGAAGATACACAATGAAACCTTTATCATCAAATTCTTCATCATCCTTTAGCCATGCTCCAGGGAAGGCATCCCAAGCACCCCATGTACACAAATGCTTCTTCAGTCTAAGGTTCCCTGTAAAACAGCCTCGGTAGCTGGCCTGGATTCCTCATGAAGATAGTCTAACTGCTCCTAAAACCATCAACAACTTCTTTTGCCTCATCATTTCCCTGCCCTCCCACCAGTCAGTCCACTGACACCCACTTTTCCCAGAGTATATACTTTGTCTTTATTAAGCATGTTGTTTGCAAAGGTTGTCAAACACTTCTAGTGTAAAATCTCCCCCATTATCACATCTCATCATCTTGATCTTTGACCCACTTTCAATCTCATCATCTTCCTTGAATTCTTTGAGTGACTCAAGAGTCAAAAGCATCAGAGTTCTCCCTTAGAAGATAAATCCAAGACCTCATCATGTCATCAATAAAAACGCTTTAAGTACTTCACTCCATAAGGGGAAGTAATACAGGCATAACGCTGTCTGCATGCACCAATGTTAAAGCCTTTGGCTCTTCAAGCTTTGCCTTTCTCAAACTTATCTTTATTGTGCTTGCCGATTATGCAGGATTCACAAGTTCACATAAACAATTATGAACTCCATACTTTAGTGCTGCACCATATTATAAGCTCATGCACCAATTTGAGACTCCTAGAATTTTTATGTAGCCTCATTCCCTTTGTGTCACAGTTGATCTCTCAGTATCACTGCCAGAAACAGGACTATTGATTAGCTGATTTCCACCTTTAATTCAGATACTATCATCCCTTTTAATCACCTAAACAACCTGTTTCGTGTGGATCTCCTTAAAGAAGCATTTTTCCATTCTTGAAATAAAGACATTCATCTTCTATTTTCTAATTCCTGGGCTTACAAACATACTAGACTCTTTACCAATCCAAAATATTTTCAATGAAAGTCATTTCACCATTTGCTATTGTTTGAGGAGCTTCTCCAACTATTTCCACCTTCAACATTTCTTTTAGTTCTAACCCAGACTGCTTCCCCTCCCTCAATCACATATATATCTGATCTAATCCTGCATGCTTGTCATATGAAGTGTGGTTCCAGACTCCCAATTCAATATACCATGCAGGTGATTTTTTCTCATTGTCCTTAGATTGATATGATGTGATGAAGAGATCCGAGCTATCGACTTTTGCTGCATAATGCCCATCTCAATTATTTTCTTCAAATCATACAATCTCTTCCTACAAAATAATTGTAGGAAGAGATTGTATGTGACTACTTTCCACATTAAAAGGATTTTAGTCCCCTGCTTTGCCCTTCTTTATGTTTATTTTCATTGAACTCCTCATGCTTCTATGTATACTTTTTTTGCCATATTGGTTTTTTCCCTTTGTAACACGTTGTGGGCAACTAGCTTGTTTCCTCTATTGCCTTGTTAATTTTAAGCATTGCTTTTGAAATTTCTTGGCTCACAGACATAATATATGGGTTGATTTATCTTTCTCAAGTCTACAAAGAGATCAAAAGGTGTGTGATTGTTACCTCTAACTTACTATACTCAGGTAAAAGTGAATCCCCTTTTTTTTTCCTTTCTTTGACCGTGGAAATGTCATTGGAAACAAGTTATAGCTAATGCAGAGTTATTCATCCAGAGGTAAACACCTATAAGCTTGCACATACAAGGCATGACATCTCACAAGCTTACTTAAACTGGATTGATAATTAGTCAGTAATGTAATTTATGCATATAAATTGTCTGACACATAGAAACATACTTCTAAACATCGAACAAGGTGTTACATGCATGAATCTAAGAGCACTAACCCTAAACCTTAGAATTGTCTTTTTTGAAGTAAACAAGATCTCCCTACAAGAGACTCCAAGTAAGCATTGAGTTGAAGTAGTTGATGGTCTTTTGAAATGAGTTTCATGTATAAGTTATGATTAAAAAATTTTGGTGATGTTATGACAAAATAAACCATGTATAAATTATGCACCTATGCTTAGTAGCCTTCATACTGAAAAAGTGTTATGAGCAGAATTAAGAATGGTGAACTTTATTTGATTTTAAGTTTCAATCTTGATTTTGCTATAAGAGTTATGCTAGCTTTGGTATTTAAAGATTGGAGGCTTGTTTATGTTGACCACTGTAAATCCAAACTCTATCATAGAAATGAAGGGGAAGGCTTTCTTCTTTAATTGTTCATTGTATATGAAAATTTGACTTATAATAATCACACAATACTTACCCTAGTGAAAATTTTGACTCATGCCCTCAACTTGGTTTTGGTTTTCAAAAGATTTATAGGGAGTTACTAGTGGGCAAAGAGTCTTTACAACTTAATCCATTATTGAACTATTCATTCTTTATTTACAATCATTATAATACCTCGATGCCTACTCTTCACACTTTTTATTATGACCCACTAATTATTTCTTCTTTGTAGGAATATGCATGTCAATGTTGCATAAACTTGGCTGATCTTATTAAAATATCTCCACTTCATAGCATGAGACCAGTTTAGGCCAGTACAGATGAAAGCTTTGTTTGATTATTATTATTGAAATTATTCAATATGAGATCTCTACACCCCACAACTTAAGCCATCTCCAAAACCCAACTGCTACCATGCATTTCTTGAAATGCCGACAACAAGCAGATCTTGCACCACCTACAAATCTCTTTTTCTATTATCATTCAAGTAGGCTTCAATTGTCATTCACTCCTACCTCAACTTGAAATCCTGCCAGACTAGCTTTGCTTCATGTACAGTTTTGTGAAAGATTCTAGTATCAGATGATATCAAGTTTTACAATGTAAACACAATTGTAAGAAGTACTTAGCCATACCTCAATAGGCATAGTTGGTAGTGAAAAGACTTATATTATTCTCAATTTCATGAAGTGCATCATCAAGAGGCTCCTACAAAATTACCGACCACCCCTTTGAAATTATTCTCATAGATAAGGGCCCCAAAGATCAACGATTCTTTGATAACCGAGATGTATAGAGTGTGCTTCCTTACAACCATCAAGAGGAGCAGCGACAACATATATGACCATTAGGAATAATGACCTTCATCCTGTATGATAGTGGTATTATGTTTTTATTCCATCAGATATTGTTCTGTCTTCAAAGAATATACAAACTCTCATTTGTGGGTAAGAGTTGTATATTGCAATCAATCCATGCATTTTATCCTCGACTATGATCTCAGTGCATCTTGGTTTCATTTTACTCCTATTTCATCATGTTTCTAACCTTTCTACAACAACTACTCGGAAATCATGGATACATGTTCTGTATTGTAAGTCAAGAATTTTAAGGCTTATATTACTCATCTCTAGCATTCATCCTTTACTAGTTCTACACATAATGAATGTCTTTGTCTATAATGTAAATATGCTTGTTCTGTTTCTAGTCTCCCACACACCTCATCCAAAGACCAAAATAAAAGCATAATTAAGCTCCTATAGAGGAAAGGGTAAAAAATGCTGGACATAACAGCATTTGCTCTTTCCTCAATCGTGGAAAATTTACCTCTCCCATCCAACATTTGTAGTATCCACTGCAAGAATCGCACCAATAGTAAGTATTTGCTAATTTAAGGCCTTGTTTCAACTTCTTCAACAATCAATGTGGAGTATACATGAGGTGGACTAAAAATATTCTACAACATAGGTTTCTGCCACTCAGGTATAGACTGATATTGACAAGATCAAAAGTCTTCATTGAGGCTTACAATATCATTTACTATAGGATCCCAACAGGTCATTTAATTCACACCTCTTGGAGTAATGGAACACAATTTCAAAGCTTTAACTTCAATAAAATATTTGTTGTAGGTGATGTTTAACAATGGCTCTCCCTTGTATTGTTGGAAATGTATTACCATAGGATGGTAAAGATGTATTGGGACATCTTTAAAAAAATGTAAAACCAATTCGTGAGTTATAGTTGCAAAAGAGAGCTTATATAGATAATAGATACCATTTAATGTTAAATTTAAAAAGTTTCCATAAAATTGCATTGATATGTCCATGATCTGATAACGCACTTTCTGAAAGTTAATGTTTCTTCTCTTTATTTTAGATTGATGGTTTCAGTTTAGAGTTTAATCTGTAAGTTCCTAAGGGACTTATGGTTTTCTTGGCAAGGATCCACCAAGAAGACCACGAGCCTCTCTTTCATGGATTTAGTTCTTAGATAGATTACATTTGCAGTAGTGAGAGTTATATTCAGATTGAATATTCTATACTTGGTAGGAATTTTACTAATTTTATATTATTTCTCTTGCAGGTTTAACTTTTGGCTTCTAGATCAATTTGAAATTTCAATTGTGGAATATTTATTGAGATTTCAAACGCCGATCGTGGGAAGAAAAGATCAAGACAAAATGATCTATCATCATAATTTTCAAAGACTTCAATCCAAGGATCCACATTCTCTTCATGCTTCGAGCTCTTTTGAGCAACCTATCACTGAAAGAGATCTCAACTCTTGTGAGAATGCATCTAATATCCAAATAATAGATAAGGAAATATGTTTCTCCATTGATCAAAGTGAGATAAATGCATTTTCACCAGAAATTGGCAGTATAAATGTCGAAAATATTTCATTGGAAAAGAACACAACCAATTCACGGAAAAGACAAAAGGGCCAATGGGACAGAGGGAGAGGCTTCCAACCAGATTAGGTCTCA
>SNQJ01S0192314.1:0-17866 GCA_010110895.2 Picea sitchensis
TCCATGTATGGATTCTTAGGGAACATGTCTCAATAAAATTTTCAGAGCTAAACAAAATAATACAATGTCAATTTTCTTGTGCATACTGAAATCGTTTTTGTGTGAAGATTGAAAGCCGCTTTTTAAATTTAACCAGATTTTCATTTGATTGCAACGGGTAATCCAGCATAAAAGAGGGTATCGAAGTCTGTATCAAAGTTTGAAGGAGCTGTCTTTTTTTAAAAATCAAAATGTTTACATGATTGTTTGGTTTTATCAAATTAAAATTTTATTTTTACTGTCTCGTTTTAGTTGGAACATCGGAATTTGGCTGCCGCAGGCCTCCTCGGCTATGGTGAACCCCGGAACAAAATTTAAATTTATTTATATATATGTTAAAATATCCCAGAAAAAAATCCAATGTTTAACCTACTCTTTTAATTTTTTTTTTTAATTAATAATATTTATATTTAACTATTTTTAATTATGTAATTGTGTTAATTAAAAATTTATATATTAAAAAATTAATAATAATCAATATTATCATTATTAATAATATTAATTAAAAACCTAAAAAAGGCCTGATTTTGTTGGTAAAGAGAGAATTTTTTCACTTGGAGATTTTCTCTGCGGCGACGGTTAGGGTTTACCATAGCCGTAAACCCGAGCCGCCGCCTGGTTCGCATGTTTGAATAAGCACTAGGTCAGAAGAGATATATCGATCGTCACTCGATTTGCACAGAAGCTTCAAGCCAGATCTATTACGTCGACTGTTGCCCAATCTGTGCATAAGCTACAAGCCAAAAGAAGACCCGTCGACCGATTCGTAGGATAGTAGAAGCCGCAGGCCAGAACTCACTGTCTCTTGTCCATGGGTACGGGGCATTCTCCAAAGTTGTTGAAGTCCACAAATTGAAACCGAGCCAAGAAAAAAGCCGTGTTTTCCTGCGGTGTGGGGTTTTTGTGAGTTGTTTGTTCAAGATGGGAGATGCAAACGATATGGACATGTATCATCTTTTTGCTTCTAGCCATGGCTGTTTTGTCTTTCTTTTTCTCATTAAAGAAAAACATGTTTTCATATTCCACTTTGGAACATACTTACTCAATAAAGAAAAACATGTTTTCATATTCCAATTTGGACCATACTTTATGGTATTTTGGGGAATGTATCTAGTCCATGGTTTATTCCATGGTTTATAGACTTCAATTTAGAAGAGGAAATTACAGTAACACTGATGTGGGTTAGATTGTCTCAATCTCTGAGATGACTACACTTTTATAGATATTGGAAATTAATTAGGTAGATTAATTGATCGAGCATAACCAAGAGGAAAACAATTTGTTTTCTTGTGGAAGAATATGTTTGGAGGAGGATTTGGAAAAATGACTCCTATAGGCTCTTCAAATCAATATAGAGAGCAGAACCAAGAGGAAATTTGTTTTCTTGTGCAAGAATATGTGTGGAGGTGGATTTGGAAAAAGGACTCCTAGAGGCTCTACAAATCAATATTGATGAGTGGAGCCATTATTAGAAATTAGATTTCAAATACATTCCATAAAAATGCAATATTTTTCATGTTTATGGAAATTTTTCTATAAATTGTCCAAAAACCTAAGAGGAGCAATGACCATCAAAGCAAAAGCTAATAGAATAATATAATTCCAACAAGGTTTCAAGCAAGCACAAGATTCTTAGCAAAAGGGACCACCTTAGCCAACGACACCCCAAGAAGGTTTGACCACCTCAATAAATAATCAATTTGTAGATTTTGGGAATCTTGAGGGTCCAAAAAATCCATAAGACATTGAGAAGAAATTTGAATAAGAAACAATTGAACCTAACCCTAGATCAGTGCACCCTAGCAACAACATAGATCCATCCCTTGAGGATCTTTAGACTAATGCTCCAATCGAACAAGAATCAAAAGATTGAGAGGAGCAAGAAGAGGATGCGGAGGAAAAAAGGAAGAAGAAGAGGAGGCAGAGGAAATAGACGAGGAAGAACGGGATGAAAAACCAAATCCAATAGTGAGAGTTCACTTTGAATCTTCTAAATCCTTTTTCGAAATATTGAATAAATCTCCAAACCCCTCCCCTCATCTCAGAAGGGGAAGGGAATCTAATTGGGAAAGGACAAAGGAATTATGACACAAAAAAGAATATCCTCTCAGGACATTAGGCACTTTTGGAACATACTTTGCTCAAGGGAGGGATTACAAATAACAAATGATAGATATGCTCTATTTCTATATTTTCTTATGTAATAAATTCGTATAAATGTATTCTTGTGCTAAGGAATTTGGAAATAAAAGGCACTATAGGAAAATTTGTCTTCTCTCCTCTTAGTTCTTTGAGGGGAGAAGGACAAATCAATGAAAACTGCAAGATTGACAAGATTCTTAATCAATACCTTTTATAACACAGTTTGTAAGCCTACTACTAACTCTATTACAACTTATTTTTAATAAAAAAAAAGAAAAAAAAAAGAAATATATATATTTTTTAATATAATAAGATATAAGATTAATAATAATATTACTATAATGTAATAATAATAATAATGTTATTTTATTACTATAAAAGTTAATTTTAATTTAAGGAGAACATTAAATTTCTTTCTAAAACATAATGAGAAGAGGAATCTTGGTTAAATTTAGATTGTGAGTCAAGCCCAAAACATTCTATTTTTGTAAACTACCTTAGATTATTACTAAGTCACATGAAGGGAGAAAGTGGAAAACTTTAAGAGTGTATTGAGGGGGTTTGGGGCTTGACCATGTGAGTGAAATACACTTAAACATCCTATAAAGGAAGTTGTAATGTCCCTCTAGGATAGCTGATATAAACTTGTATGTATTGTTGTAGTACTTAGTGTTTTTTGGTTCAATTGTTTTTTCAAACAATTTGCCTACCACCTCCAGAACCCTTTTATATCACCATTTTTCCGCCTTGCTTCCATTCTTCATCAGGACATGTGATTTTTTTATTGTAATAGTCTAAGACAACATGGTGTTTTTCCAACTAATCCATGCCAATTAGACAATCATATGAAACTAATGGTATGATGTTCATATCTCCCTTTGTGCTTAGTTCATTCATGTCTATTGGACAATATTTAACTAGCTCATTGATTTTCGTCTTAGCCCCTGTGGCTAACTGAACTAAGTGTGATAAGGTGGTCCATAGTTCAATGATAACCTCTAAAATCGATACCTTTATCTCTTTTTACGTGGATTTATAGCCATATGCTTATCTTCTTTTCCAAAATACTTATATATAGCTTGGATAAAATGGGGCTAATCATATGGTCCTATAATTAGAGGGATTTATTTTTTCTTCACTTTTAAAAATAAGCACATTGAGGCTTGAATCCAAGGTTTAGGGAAGCCTTGCTTGACTACTAAATTGGAGAGCTTGTGTATGTGAGGGATTGGAATAGGCCCTCCAATTTTTAATATTTTAGCTTGGTATCCCTCGATGTCCTTAGATTTCCCGTTTTCAAGTCTCTTAACCCCAAACATTATGTATTCTATAGAAAAAACATCATATTCTCTAGAAACTTTTGGAATTTTGTCTAAGACATAAAGGTATTCATAAAGATTTTTAAGGTAGGAATTCTGGTCTGTTAGGGGAATCACAACATTTTCTTTAGTTTTACGAGTCAATTTTCCTCCAAAATTTATTTGGATCTAGCTTAAAAAGGTGCAAAATATTCTCTTTCTTTCCATTTATGTAGTGCCTTTTTTTCCTTTTAATTAGGGCTTTGTATCTATTAATATTATCATATTCCAAAGACTCATTACATGCATCCCTAATGGATTTTCTAGCAAGTTTGCACTCGTTATCATACCAAGGGTTGGAAATTCTATTATTGTTTTTGCCCAACACTTCAATAGAGAATTTTTTTATGGAGGTAGAGAGGGTTGTTCTAAAATTATAATAGAAGTATTCAATATTGTTTTTATATGATAGAAGATTTAAATTGGTGTTTATGTCCTTTAAAAAGAGATCAACTTTATTTTTGTCAAAAGGTAGATGCCTTTGGTTACCAGAGTTATCTTAAAGGGGGTTTGTGTGCATGATAAAGTTTAGAGTTAGGGTTAAAGGTCTATGATTAGAGTCGGGCTCATGATCGTTTGAAAGGTCAAAATTTACTATTTGATTGTAAACATGGATACCTGACATCACATAGTCCACAACACTACTACCCAACCCATGGATACAAGTCATTTGGTTAGATTTCGGTCACGTTATTAGAACATTGAAAATGATTATATCTTGAGAACTGCAAAGCTTGATTAACTCAATACCATATAAATTCTCGGTTAAGTATTATAAATTTCTCTTGCATCTATTAGCTAAAACAAGGTCCTTGTCTAGCCACAAAGGGTTAGGGTTGGAATCATCGTTGAAGACAAAATCTTGATTATTTGTAGTTATAGTAGTAAAGTCTACTAGCAAAAGGATACTACGTTCATTTCTCAGAGTGTAAATATCTTGTTCTAATATTTTATAGGGACAATTTGTATCTAGATTTTTTTTGTATAAAAGGTAGAATTAATAGGCGCAAAATGACAAATTGCGATATATATCTTCTTAGGATTGATATCTAAATTCTCCACCCAAAAGTACTGATTGAGAGGGATATTTTATGAAGACGAATGTGAAGAGAAATATGTGTTTGTATGTCACAAGATATGCCTCCAACCCCTCTGCAAAAGGATTTCTTGTTTCATTTTGACCACAATATAAATATGTCTATGTTAGGGACCTTATATTCCTCATGCTCCCAAGTTTCAACTAGAAATATAATATCAATTTCACTTGGGATCCAACTTAATATAGGCCCTTTGTTCCAGGGAAAGTCTCAACAATTCCAAGAAAGGATTTGAAGAGTCTCAAATTGTTATTTATTGTTATCCTTTTGGTCTTTATCCTTAATAATAGTTTTTCAGTTCCCAATTATTGCCCACTTTCCTTTCTTTCTGGCTTCCTTTATCTTTTGAACCTCCTTCCTTAATTTGGCTTGCTTTTTTGGAATGAGGTCTTCATTTATAAATATTTCATGCCCTTTTAAGCTCATAGTTTTACTAAGTATGCCATATTTATGGGAGTTAGAGCTTAGCATAACCCGAATCAACCTATCTTTATGTTCAATTATTTTTCTCAACTTTTTTGCTTCTATAAGGCCAATTAATTCAATTTGTGATTTATTTTTGAATTCCTCCTTGACTATTGCTAATGTGTCATATTTATTTTCTTTTATACCGAAACTTACGAGGTTCAAGGCTCTTTTTTTATGCTCATGGTCTAACTCTATGAGCTTATTTATTTCCTCTTTGATAGGTTTGATATCCAATTTGTGTTCCATGCTATTAAGGGACAAATTTTTAATTATATTGTCTTCTAGCTCTTTAATCTTGTACCTAAGATTGTTATTTTCTTCCACCTCTTCTTCCTTCTTTGATTTTTTTTTTTCTATTTCTTGTAATCTAGCCTCCATTTTATGTAGTTGAGTCTCAAACCTTAATAGTTTATTGTCTATCTATCTCTAAATATTATCTTCTAAGGATATAAATTTATTATCAATCATTTCTACTAATTCACTTTGAATTTTGGCTTTTCTCCCTTCCTTGCATTTTTCTATTGATTTTATAGATTCATGCAGACCATCAAGGATTGCTTTGTTAGGCCTTCCTCTATAAGACTTATGTATCAATGGTGAATTTACTCATATTGAAAAGAAAAAATAAATAAATAAGAAACATGTGCACCTGATTCATGGTAGGGTTTGAATATTCACGAACATAGTTACCGTAGATTTGATTTACCATAGACCATATTTTTTGTAGACCTCAGAGATAAATAATTCACTTAGTAGCACCACAAAGATAATATTAACCACCGTAGAGATAATATTCACCACGGAGATATATTCACATCATCAATTGATAGTACAAGTTGATACATTGTAGTTTATATAATTTTTTTTAAACAAGAATTGGAAGATTTGTATTAGAAAAAATTGCAACTAAAGCACACGAAGAAAGTTACAAAAGAAAGAGCCCAAAGAAACCATGCCATTTAATTGAGGCTATGAAATGCTACTAGACCTTACAACTACAAATTACAAAATGTATTCCTTAACAACATTAGCAATGTAATGTCAGACTCTGTATACTCGGTAATATATTTCAAGAATAATAATAAAAAAAAACATTGCATTAGTTACCGAAGGTAAGAGAAGACCCTGAAACCATTGTCCTGCATTTATGTCTCTGCTGCAAGAGAATTCAAATGTGGGAGAAGACTTTCATCAAAAGTATATTAAGCTTCAATAGACTGGTCTGAATTAGACAGAGGCAATGCAACCTAAGGCCAAACATGCAAAGCTTCTATTTGAGCTCATAGGGAATCAACTTCATCATGTTACTACCTCATGGCTCCTCGATGTTGAATTAATATGTTAAGGATGAAATAAACTTGTGTATTGAGACCACTAATGTGAAATTGAAGGGATTGAAGAGTGGTAAAAAAATATACCTCTGAAAGATCTCTTAGATGAATCGACAAATTGAGCTTCCATGCATTCCCACGAGACATGATTTCAGAAAGAGTAGAGAATTTGCACCCAATCCAAAATGAAACCTACCCAACAACCTACCATTTATGAAATCCTGGTTGAGGCTTGCCCTTCAAGAACCAGACTGATTGACTAATATCCCATTCCCAATCACTCTTCATCCCCCTATTATAGAGTCAAATCACTAATTTGAATGCATAACAACAAAATATCATATCACTTTAATCCAAATCAGGCCTCTCTTGGGGCGGAAGGACCCTCCACTAAATAGCATGATTTGAGAGGGAGGTAGAGAAGACTTGGTCATATGAACCATAACTAAACTCTACATGTCACTTAAGGTAACATGAACACAATTAACTAAATCTAGGCGTCCACCTTGCGATCTTGGGAGCTTGCAAGAAGCATGGGAGAGGAATATATGACAAAATTAGGCAGAGAAGACACGTGAGGTACGACGAGGAGCATTTCCTCATGTTGACATCATGCCGACAATGGATTACCACGGGAATACTGCGTGTTATATGTGATTAAGAGAAATCATTAAAGAATTGGATTAAAATGAATTTGTCCATTAAACTCTAAAAAACCCATTTTTAATTTTGTTACCACGTTTGCATAATGATAATCTAAACCAATATTTTCCCTGAAAATATGAAAATAAATTACCCAGGGGATGTTTTGAAATGAGGCTCTCATTTTGTGGATAATGGTGTGCAACTGGGAATCTCTCGAAAGTGATATCTGAATTAAATACTTGATTGTGTTCTTAGAATCTCCCAAGATGATGATATGTTGAACTTGTTTTTCACTTGCAATTTGAACCCCTTGCAACAAGGCATAAGCCTCCTCTTGATTATTGGAGGCCTGTCCTACACTCCATGAAAAGGTGAATTTCGTTATTCCTTTGGGGCCAAAACATACCCCTCCCGCTCCTGCCACCCAATTGTAGTTTATATAAGTTTATGCAAAGTATTAATCCATATAACTAATACTAAGTTAAGTTATAAGAAATATAATTTAATATTAATATAAGTATAATATACATTTAAATGCGTGTGTGTGTTATGCATTTTAGATCAATGACAAGTAAGTGAGAACTATCCTACATGATATATTGCAATGATTATGTAACATCCCGCTCTTGCGAGCACATGTCATTGACTTATTCTCGACGACACTTGCATGTAAGTGAACCTCTTATGGTACATGGTTATGGTTTCACTTATGGATTTGTGATGATGTTGATGGATTATGATTTACGTTGTTTGATATCTATGTTTTGACATATGCTATTGACGAGTTTCCCCTGAGTGTGTAGGACACTTGACAGATTGAGAATGTCGATGACATCAATGGACCTCCTTGGACTCTGGATTGAGTCAAGGAGTGGATTTCATTGGTTTGAGTATTTCATTTATGCATGTGACATATGATCAATTATATTATTATGTTGTTTACGGATCATTGACAATGTTTCTTTAATGGATGCAGGCTAATGATTGCTTGTTAATATGACTCACATAATGAGTAAAGGGGCCATGCACAAAAACCAGATATTGAGGGAGAGGTGTGGCATCATCCCTGACACAACCTACTAGCACTCCCGTTGTGGCTCATATTGTAGGTTAAAGATTACCTAGTTTGAGAGATCCATGATGTCGTGAGGGAAGACTGAGACAATCGCTCACGAATATTATAAAGGGCGCACAATAAGGAAGGGTCCTTATTCCTTAGAAGCCCTTAGTCTCTCACAAGGTCGCCTGAATGGAGTATTGACTCCAAGGGTTGGAAAACTACCAAAGTCAGTCAAAGGCGAGTGGCACCCTTGGACCATGAAGTGCGTCTTGAAGGGCACATCGCGGAATTAAAATTGAGCCAATGAATCTAGGTGGCCTAGAAAAGTTTGAGTGAATGCTAAACCTTGCAAAATCTTGAGCACTTATGAATGAATTAATTAATCAAATAATGAATTTGTTAATCATAATCCCTAAGGGTCTAAGCCTTTGCAAATAAAAATTTAATTTAATCCTAAGTCTAAAGCTTGGTGAGATTACTAAAAGTAAATTACAATTTAGATAAAATAAGAAAAAGGGTAAAACAATTTAAGAGATTAAGAGAGATGAAATAAATCTAAAGAATTAATACAATACACATGTGGGTATAAAATACCAATTAGAATTTAAAAATAAGAAAGGAATAAAGCATAAAAGTAGGTGTAAGCATAGAAAGGTATCTAGAGTCTAGTTAACACTAGTCTAACTAGAGAACAATCCTATTTTAACTCAACTCAGTTTAAGAAAGGCATCAATCATCAGTTAGTTAATTATGATGTCGTTGATTATGCACTGCTGAAATATTGTGTGGACGTTAATTTCCTAATGCTCTTAAAAATATTTTTTATATATATATTTACCTTTTGTGCTTCGATTTCCTAGTCGTAACGGAGGGGGAGTTACATATGGTATCAGAGCAGGCTCAACCTTGCGACTATGGATCGTCACACCTCCCACTGTATTAAACACGTGATTAATAACTTATCACTAATTAGAATTGAAATTGTTTGTACCGATAATCCTGGATAGAGGACGTCGTGGAGGTAGAAGATGTTGTGCTAGGGGCAGAGGCACAACACCTCCAATATCATCCATGCCAAAGGGGTCTAACCCCCAATGGGAAGAAAGAGTCATTGGGAAGGAGTAGATTGTTGTGGGGGATGTGGTTGGTTGGATGAGATACTTTCAAAGGATGTTGAAGTCCTTGATTAACTAACTAAATAGCGATGAGGCCAAGGCGTCTGTACCCATTGAGGGTTCACAACGTGCTCTAGCTGGCGGTGGTAGCTTCCACAGAGAAATTGAGAATGATAAGTTTCTCGAGTTCATGGTTGCCACAGACAACTCATCCACCGAGGCATGGTTGGAGAATAGGGAGATGTGCTTCACACTTCGCGATTACACCTCCAACATGAAAGTCCGCACGAAGGTCTTTTAGTGGAAGGGGAGCACTCTTCTACAGTGTTAGATGCTCCTACCTCAACTAAACATGGTCGTCGAAGACGTGTCATTGGAATGGTTCAAGGAATGGTTCCGGGAGAGCTATTTATCGCAGAAATTAATCGAACACCAACTCAATGATTTCAACGCCTTACGATAGGGTGGCCATACGATGCCCGATTCTGAGGCCCGATTCATGGATCTGCTTTGTATGCTTCCCCTTTGTACACCGAGAAGCTAAAGGTCAACAAGTTTGTGTTTGGCTTTAACTTCTGCATTCGGCCGAAGGTGAGGATCCTAATGGCTCAGACATTGCGCGAGGCATTCCAGAAGGATCTCGTAGCTGAGGAAGAGTTAACCAGCAGGGGACAGGGCATGAATCCTACAAGACCGACTGGACAGACGATGGCAGGTGCGTAGTAACATCAGAAACCAGCCTGACATACATCAAGGTATTATGATACATCGAGAGGATCCACGTTCACGACACTACAATGACCAACTCCTCAGTGGGGGACTCCCTACAAAGGACCACCACATCTGCAGTGACGTCATCCACCGCAACAACTATATAGGCCTATTCAACAGAACATACCCGAATCTCGCGCTGGTAGACCCGCAATATCTACTTCGGGAACCAAGAGTACTGGACCGAAGAACGGGTGTTGGACATGTGGAGAGGCACTTTACCAGTGAGATTGTATGGTTGAGAAGGCTAGAGCGACCAGGTCAACAAGACACACTACAGTTGGAGATTTGGGCAAGGCCCACATGATTCATGCCACAGTGAATAATCATCAGGTCAAGCACCAGAACACGGTGCTCGAGACATTTGGTACAATCGTCGACCAAATTTTTTAGTATGTTGATAGGTCTCGGTGTTACAAAGAGATTTGTTTCTAGTACAATGCAGAAAGGATTTAAGTTAAAGGCAGTCGAAAGGAAAAGTTTAGATATGTCAAAAGGGATTCAAGTGCCAAATATAAGGGATAGAGAAGAGTGATTGTAGGAAGAAACCAAGGAGTGTACTTGAGGTTCATTCTTCCCTACAGCTACAGAAGAGCATGCTCAAAGGATGCAAGCAAAATGCAATCTTAGCATTGAATGACAAGGGCATGGAGGAAGGATTATAAAACCTTATGGTATTACGAGAGTTTGTGCACGTGTTCCCAGAAGAGTTTCCAGGTTGTCGCCCGAAAGAGAGCTGGATTTTACCATCGAATTGAAACCTGGAACTAAACCAATAACAAGAACGCCTTATCGGATGTCCACACCTGAGTTACAGAAGTTGAAATGCAACTGAAGTTGTTGTTGGACCTAGGACTTATACGTCCAAGTGTGTCACCTTGGGGTGTGCCTATTGTTTTCATAAGAATAATGATGGGTCATGGAGACTCTGTATTGACTACTGTTAATTGAATAAGGCAACGATGAAGAACCAATATCCATCGCCAAGAATAGATGATTGGTTGGTCAAATGAAGGGTGTGATAGTGTTTTTAAAGATCGACTGGAGATTAGGTTATCACCAGTTATGAATTAAAGAGGAAGATATTACTAAGACCACATTCAAGAGAGGTTCAAAAACTATGAATTTATTGTTTCCATTGGGACGGAAAATGCCCCGGGGGTATTCAAGATTTTGATTAATGGGGTGTTCCGTGAATACTTGGAAAAGTTTTTTCAAGTATTCACTAATGACACATTGATATATCCTCAGACGATGGAGGAACATGACAAACTTTTCACTTAGTATTACAGTGTTTACGGGAACACAAATCACGGGAAACTGTCGAAATGCTCTCAAGGATTCATTTCTTAGGGCATGTTATATATGGAGAAGGCATCGTTGTGGATCCAACGAAGGTAGAGGCTATTATGGGATGGCTTGCTCCAACAAACGTACCAGGAGTATGCATATTTTGGTTTTAGCAGGATATTGCCGATGGTTCGTTGAAGGTTTTTCGAAGATAACAAATCCGATCATGGAATTCTAGAAGAAAAACAAGAATTTTGTATGGCCCAAGAAGTGTGCAGAAGCATTTCAAAGGCTTAAGGGGCTGTTGACGGCAACGCCGATACTGAAAGTCCCTGACATGGGCAAAAATTTCTTGGTATGCGCATACGCGTCCAAGGAAGGTTTAGGCGGAGTATTGATGCAAGGCAGTCGAGTGATCGCCTACATCTCAAGGAAATTAAGAAAGCACGAGGAGAAATACACAATGCATGATTTGGAACTGTTGGCCATTATGTATGTCTGGAGAGTGTGGAGACACTATCTGATTGGACATAAATTCAAACAAAAAAAGAACAGATCACTGTGGAATGTAGCACTTTTTGCGCAAAATAACTTGAACGTGCGGCAAAAGGGTTGGTCATAATTACTTAGCAAATATGATTTGATATTAAGTACATTAAATGAATGGTGAACAAAGTGGCAGATGCGTTGAGTCGGAGACTACGCACATTCTCGATGATACCTCTTCAGATGAATCTTTGGGAAAGGATTCTAACTATACCGTTCGATGATGACTGGTATAAAGAGGTTAAGGAAACTATCAGACAAGACGCCATGACAGTACCAAGTTTGAAGGATATACAGTGGACAACGATAGATTGATGAGGTATAATAACCGAATTTACGTACCGCCTAATGACAAATTAAAAAATTTGATATTAGGCGAGGCTCATAGAGCGGTATTCATGGATCATCCAGGGGCACAAAGATGAGGGTAGACCTTAAGCCCTTATTCTTCTGGAAGGGATGAATGCGGACATAGTTAGCTACGTAGCGAGATTTCTAGAAGGTCAGCAAGTGAAAGCTAAACATAGACATCTGGAAGGGTTACTACAACCACACATTGTTCCTGAATCAAAATAGGAGGTCATTTCGATGGACTTCATTGTTGGATTGCCACTAACAACAAGGAGGTATGACTCGATTTCGTGGTAGTTGACACTCTAATGAAGAGTGCAAATTTTATTCATGTGCATACGACGCATCAGGCACCAGACATAGATAGAATTTTTGTCAGCGAGTTTGTGAGACTACCTGGTGTACCGAAAATAATCATATCCGATAGAGGATCAGTGTTTGCAGGATGATATTGGACTAGTTCCCAAGAAGCCTTGGGAACACAATTGAAATTTAGTACAACATATCACCCTGAGACAGACGGGAAGACAAAAAGAACAAACCAAATTTTTGGAAGATATGTTTCCTATGTATGCGTTGGACCAACATAAACGTTGGGAAGAGTTCTTTCCACTGGTAGAGTTTGCATACAACAACAAATATCAAATTACCACTATGATGGCACCATTCGAGTTCCTTTACGGGTGACCGTGTCATATGCCTTTGAGCTGGGATCGAATTGGGGATAGGGCCCTGGTAGGACCATAAGCGATCCAAGAAATGGAAAAACAAATGAAAATGATAAGAAAAAGGATTAAATAAGTGCAAGACCGATAAAAAAGTTATGTTGATGCGCATCTCATTGACTGTAATTATGAAGTTGGCCTATCGACTAGTCATGCCTAATTCTTGAGGCATTTGCAAGATGTTATTATTGTATTTGTTTTGCGACATTGCGTTACTGATCCTACAAATGATGTTGACATGAGTTGCTTGCGGTATCGAATGAGGGTTCACTCATGGCGGAACCAATCCACATTATGTACCATCGCATTCGACAACTATGGCATCGAACAATCGATCAGGTCAAGGTCCAGTGGGACAATTAGTCCACATTCGGCTACTGGGAGGACGCATATGATATGCGCCAACGATTTCCATATTTATTTGATAGATTAGACATACAGATCTTGCCAGATACTTTTATTACTGCATTTTATATATTGTACAACTTTGGGGCAAAGTTTAAAACAAGAGGGGTGTATGTAACTTCCCACTCTTGTGAGCACATGTCATTGAATTATTCTTGAGGAAACTTGCATGCAAGTGAACCAG
Organism: Picea sitchensis; assembly: GCA_010110895.2. NCBI lineage: Eukaryota > Viridiplantae > Streptophyta > Pinopsida > Pinales > Pinaceae > Picea > Picea sitchensis. The sequence goes on from SNQJ01S0192314.1 coordinate 13,528, forward strand.
TTATGGTACATGGTTATAGTTTTGCTTATGGATTTGTGATGATGTTGATGGATTACAATTTATGTTGTTTGATATCTATGTATTGACAGATGCTATTGACGATTTTCCCCTGAGTGTGCAGGACACTTCACAGATTGAGGATGTCGATGGCATCAATGGACCTCCTTGGACTCTGGATTCAGTTAGGGAGTGGATTGTATTGGATTAAGTATTTCATTTATGCATATGTGACATATGATTGATTATATTATGATGTTGTTTATGGATCATTGATAATATTTCGTTGATGGATGCACGTTGACAATTGCTTGCTAATTTGACTCACATAAGGAGTAAAAGGGCCATGCATAGAAACCAGATATTGAGGGAGAGGTGTGGCAACATCCCTGACACAACCTATTAGCACTCCCATCGTGGCTCGAATTGTAGGTTAACGATTACCTAGTTCGAGAGATCCACGATGTCGTGAAGGCATACTGAGACAATTGCTCATGAAGATTCTAAGGGGCACGCAATAAGGCAGGGTCCTTATTCCTTAGAATCCCTTAGTTTCTCACAAGGTCGCCTGAATGGAGTATTGACTCCAAGGGTTGGACAGCTACCAAAACCAATCAAAGGCGAGTGGCACCCTCAGAGCACAGAGTGCGTCTTGAAGGGCACGTCGCGGAATTAAAATTGAACTAATGAATCTAGGTGGCCTAAAAACATTTGAATGAATGTTAAACCTTGCAAAATATTGAGCACTGCCGAATTAATTAATTAAAGAATTAATTTGTTAATCATAATCCCTAAGGGTCAAGCCTTTGCAAATAAAAATTTAATTTAAGCCTAAGTCTAAAGCTTGGTGAGATTACTAAAACTAAATTACTATTTAGATATAATAAAAAAAGGGTAAACCAATTTAAGAGATTAAGAGAGATGAAATAAATCTAAAGAATTAATACAATACACGTGTGTGCATAAAATACCAATTGGAATTTAAAAATAAGAAAGGAATAAAGCATAAAAGTAGGTGCAAGCATAGAAAGGTATATAGAGTCTAGCTAACACTAGTCTAACCAGAGAACAATCTTAGTCATTAATGAGAAATACAGGTAATAAAAGGACAACTAGGAGTGATTTTAGGAGCGCTTTTATGATGGGTGAGGGAAATTGACTTTTAATTAAAATAAATTGTGGATTTACTTGTGCAACTAAGGGAAAGGGTGACAAGTGTACGGGGGAAATTATTCCTAATTAATTATTAAAAAAAAATGAATTAAATGTGCAAGTATCAAGGGTCACTAAGGAAATTCTATAAAACAAATGGCTGAGATGAATGCGTGACCCCTTTGCGGCTCGGGGGGTTCAGGGGGAAGAAGAGTACCCCTAACGTTGGCTAGGAGGTACCAGTGAGGTCTCAACGATTAGAAAGCGGACGAAGAAAGGGAAAACCAGTGGATGAAGATCATCTCTAAGCCCATCATCGCCATCAGTTATGGTAATTTATGGAATTTGTAATTGCATTGGTTTATTGTATGATTCAATTTTTATAATTCGTTGTAGATTGTGTTGAATCTGGAATTGTATAGCTAGCACCTCAAGGGATTTAGTAGATATGAAAGGGAATTTGTATAATCGAGACTTTTGTTGGTGTTAAAAGGTATAAGATAGAAATTACAAATCTCTTGAGGGTTAGTGTGCAACCTAGACGTAAAATTTTATATTTGTTGCCAATGAAATTGTTGAGCGTTGTATGTTGAAATCCCTTGATATCGTCCTTCCATTGTTATCATCCTTCCATTGTTACCAATATATCATGATCCTATCTGGTTTGTTGTTGTCCAGGTTACCCATTACAACGGTAAGAAAATGATGCGATGATTTATTTCGAGGGACTTTGAATACATGTAAATATTCTAGTCCTGGAGAGAGATTTCTATGCTTGTTCATGAGATCGGTGTTAGGAGGTTGCGTTCCAGGGATTGGTATGATCCCAGGCCTGAAGAACATCATATTTTCCCTATGGAGCCTTGTATCAATTTCATCCTGGAATGCATCCATTGTATTACTGTTGCCAAGGATTTTTTTTAAACTGCAAACAAGTCATCTCTGCTAGACAAATTTAATCCTTGACCGCAACCAAAGTTATTTCACTGCAAAAAGAATTATTCTTAGACTGCTACCAGTCGTCTCCTATTGCAACGAATTTATATTTTAGAATTCCCCTGAATTTATTTTCGGATGCCATCAATGGTGTTTTATAACGCCCATGAAATTCTTCTGCTGCAACGAAGGTAAGTTTGCATGTCCACAAAATTATTCATGCTGCCACAAATTGTTAAGTGAAGGCCCAGGGAAGGCTAATTAAGGTGCTGACGAACTTGATTTTATGAGTGTTGCGAGCCCTGGCGTGGGAAAGGATGATGGAATTGTTTTATCCTCGTTGCATTATCGATGGACGATGGATTTTATCTTCAAATCCTTTGCTGGGCTCCAGTTGGATAAGTTTCCCCTGAGTGTGCAGGACACTTGACAGATTGAGGATGTCGATGGCATCAATGGACCTCCTTGGACTCTGGATTCAGTTAGGGAGTGGATTGTATTGGATTGAGTATTTCATTTATTCATATGTGACATATGATCGATTATATTATGATGTTGTTTATGGATCATTGATAGTATTTCATTGATGGATGCACGCTGACTATTGCTTGCTAATATGACTCACATAAGGAGTAAAGGGGCCATGCATAGAAACTAGATATTGAGGGAGAGGTGTGGCAACATCCCTGACACAACCTACTAGCACTCCCCTAGTGGCTCAAATTGTAGGTTAACGATTACCTTGTTTGAGAGATCCACGATGTCGTGAGAGCATACTAAGAAAGTTGCTCGTGAAGATTCTAAGGGGCGCGCAATAAGACAGGGTCCTTATTCCTTAGAATCCCTTAGTCTCTCACAAGGTCGCCTAAATGGAGTATTGACTCCAAGGGTTGGACAACTACCAAAACCAGTCAAAGGCGAGTGACATCCTTGGAGCACAGAGTGCGTTTTGAAGGGCACGTCGTGGAATTAAAATTGAGCCAATGAATCTAGGTGGCCTAAAAACATTTGAATGAATGTTAAACCTTGCAAAATATTGAGCACTGCCGAATTAATTAATTAAAGAATTAATTTGTTAATCATAATCCCTAAAGGTCTAAGCCTTTGCAAATAAAAATTTAATTTAAGCCTAAGTCTAAAACTTGGTGAGATTACTAAAACTAAATTACTATTTAAATATAATAAAAAAAGGGTAAACCAATTTAAGAGATTAAGAGAGATGAAATAAATCTAAAGAATTAATACAATACACATGTGTGCATAAAATACCAATTAGAATTTAAAAATAAGAAAGGAATAAAGCATAAAAGTAGGTGCAAGCATAGAAAGGTATCTAGAGTCTAGCTAACACTAGTCTAACTAGAGAACAATCTTAGTCATTAATGAGAAATACAGGTAATAAAGGGACAACTAGGAGTGATTTTATGAGAACTTTTATGATGGGTGAGGGAAATTGACTTTTAATTAAAATAAATTGTGGATTTATTTGTGCAACTAAGGGAAAGGGTGACAAGTGTACGGGGGAAATAATTCCTAATTAATTATTTTTAAAAATGAGTTAAATGTGAAAGTATCAAGGGTCACTAAGGAAATTCTATAAAACAAATGGTTGAGATGAGTAAAGGATCACAGTGTGATTGGTTTTTCTTATGAGAGTTGGGATACTCGACTTGAGAGAGAGTGGTGGCTCTACCTTGAGAGGCGAGTTGGGAGCTAGAGGATTTTTGGTTGTGTGTATGCGTGACCCCTTTGCGGCTTGGGGGGCTCAGGGGGAAGAAAAGTACCCCTAGCGTTGGTTAGGAGGTACCAGTGAGGTCTCAACGATTAAAAAGCGGATGAAGGAAGGGAAAACTAGTCGATGAAGATCATCTCTAGGCCCATCATCGTCGTCAATTATGGTAATTTATGGAATTTGTAATTGCATTGGTTTATTATATGATTCAGTTTTTATAATTCGTTGTAGATTGTGTTGAATCTGGAATTGTATAGCTAGCACCTCAAGGGATTTAGTAGATATGAAAGGGAATTTGTATAATCGAGACTTTTGTTGGTGTTGAAAGGTATAAGATAGAAATTACAAATCTCTTGAGGGTTAGTGTGCAACCTAGACGTAAAATTTTATATTTGTTGCCAATGAAATTGTTGAGCGTTGTATGTTGAAATCCCTTGATATCGTCTTTCCATTAAGTTGTTGAAATTGTTGAGCGTTGTATGTTGAAATCCCTTGTTAAGTGAAGGCCCAGGGAAGGCCAAT